>PVJS01012192.1:0-44352 GCA_004027185.1 Glis glis | reverse complement strand
GAATAAACCTAACCAAGGAGGTAAAAGACCTCTACAAGGAAAACTACAAATCATTGAAAAAAGAAATTGAAGAAGATCTTGGAAGATGGAAAGATCTCCCATGCTCTTGGGTAGGCAGAATAAATATCATCAAAATGGCCATTCTCCCAAAAGTGCTCTACAGATTCAATGCAATACCCATTAAATTACCAAAGTCATTCTTCACTGACATAGAAAAATTTGTCCTTCAATTCATTTGGAACAACAAAAAACCCAAAATAGCCAAAGTAGTTCTCATCAACAAGAACCAAGCAGGAGGCATCACAATACCTGACTTCAAACTATACTACAAACCATAGTAATAAAAACAGCATGGTATTGGCACAAAAGCAGACACATAGACAAATGGAGCAGAATAGAAGACTCCAAAACAAATCCACATACCTACAGCCAATTGATTTTTGACAAAGGGGCTAAAAACATCCACTGGAAAGAAGATAGCCTCTTCAACAAATGGTGCTGGCAAAACTGACTAACCATATGCAGAAAAATAGAAATAAACCCCACTTTCTCACCTTATACAAGAGTCCATTCAAGATGGATCAAAGACCTAGAGCCGGGTGTGGTGGCGCACGCTTGTAATCCCAGTACTTTGGGAGGCGGAGACCTGAGGATCCGGGTTTGCGGCCAACCTCAGCACACATGCGCGTGCGATCTCTCTCTCTCTCTCTCTCTCTACCTAGTGAGGCCCTCCGCAACTTCGTGAGACCTGGTTTCAAAAATAAAGCATAAAAAAATAGGGCCAGGAGTATAGCGCGGAGGTAGAATGCCCCTGTGTTCAATCCCCGGTACCACAAAAAAAAAAAAAAAAAAAAGACCTAGAAATCAGACCAGAGACCTTGCAAGCTACTTGAAAAGGGCATAGGTCCAACACTTCAACACATAGGCACAGGTAAAGACTTCCTCAACAAGACCCCAAAGGCACAGGAAATTAAAAAGAGGATTAATACATGAGATTGCATTAAACTGAAGAGCTTTTGTGCAGCAAAGGAAACAATCAAGAACCTCAACAGAGAGTCGACAGAATGGGAGAAGATTTTTGCCAGCTACTCCTCTGATAAAGGACTAATATCTAGAATATACAGAGAACTTAAAAAAATCACCAATAAAAAAACAAATAATCCAATCATAAAATGGCAAGTAAACTAAATAGACACTTCACAGAAGAAGAAATACAAATGGCCAATAAATGTATGAAAAAATGTTCATCATTAGCAATCAGAGAGATGCAAATCAAAACTACCCTGAGATTTCGCCTAACCCATTTAGAATGGCAATCATTAAAAACACAAACAACAACAAGTGCTGGCAAGGATGTGGAGAAGTAGGAACTCTAAAACACTGTTGGTGGGACTGTAAATTAGTGCAACTACTTTGGAAACAGTGTGGAGGATCCTCAGAAGAATGGGAATGAACCTACCATATGACCCAGCAATACTGCTTCTAGGTATCTACCCAAAAGAATCAAAACCAAATTACCAGACTAATGCATGTGTATCTATATTTATAGCTGCACAATTCACAATTGCCAAACTTTGGAACCAGCCAAGGTGTCCATCAACAAATGAATGGATTACAAGACTATGGGATATGTACACAATGGAATTTTACGCAGCCATAAAGAAGAACAAAATTACATCATTTACAGGGAAATGGAGGGAACTGGAGAACATTATGCTAAGTGAGATTAGTCAGTCACAAAGAGTAAAAAGTCGAATGTTCTCCCTCATATGTGGAATCTAGGGAGAATGGAACTTAGAAGGGACTGACTCTAGACAAAGATGGAGAAAACTTTAGTTGAGCAAAGAAGGTGATCTGAGAGGGATGGGAGGGGGGAAGAGGGAAATACACTAATGTACGTGATGTATATACACAAACTTATCAGTCAATCGCTATGCTGAGCATGGAAAGGAGGGAAGGGGGAGGGAATAGGGTAGGATTTGAGGGAGGACTAAATGAGCAATGTGTGCATGCATGCTTCTGCTACTCTGACACTTATCAATATGTATAACTACAATGCACCAATAAATGAAAAAAATAAAGTGTATGGTAAGATGTGTGTAGGTTCAAATGCAAATGCGACAGGATTTTATTTTATTGTGGTACTGGAGATTGAATCCAGAGGCACTGTACCTCTGAGCTATACCCCAAGCCCTTTTCAAACACTTTTTTTTTGTTTTGGAACAGGGTCTTGCTAGTTTGCTGAGAGTCTTGTTAAGTTGCTGAGGCTGGTTTTGAACCTTCAATTCTGCTGTCTTAGCCTCCCAAGTACCGAGTTTACAGGCATGTACCACCAAACTTGTTACACCATTTCATAAAAGGAACTTGAACACCTGGAACCAATCCCCCGGCGTACCAAGGGATGGCTGTACTCATGTCTTATATTTTGAAAGTCCATCGTGTACATCTAATAAAACCTTTCTTCAAGTGACCCATTTTCTTGGTGTCTTTCATAATCTCATAGAGGGTAAGATCTCAGACTCCAGCTCCAACTCCCTTAGAGTGAGTTCCGGCTCTATGGCAAATAATTCTGCTTGGATTCGCTCTCTGGTCTTGGTACTATCATTAAATGTCTCCAGTTTCTAGCAAAAAAAAATAAATAAATAAATAAAATAAAACCTATATGACTTCGCCTATACCTCTTAATAACTCTGAACCTCAATTTTCTCATCTGCCCTACAGGGTTGTTGTGAGGACTAAATGAAATGATGTTTTGAAAAGTGTTTCTTAAACTTCCGTGGTGATAAAAACCACCTGGGGCACTTGTGAAAACCAAGTTTCCCAGGCTCTTCTTCTGAGGCCTCCAGTTCAGCTGGGCCCACCACCTACCCCAGGTGATTCTTATCATCTGGGAAACACACTTTGGAAGCACCTGGCTCACAGTAGTTTCTCTTCTGTCACATTCTGAGCACCGTGTGTTGCATTAGCAAGCCAAGAAAAACAAAGGGAAGATAGACTGATGCTACAGGAATCAGAAGTCATCACAGCGTCCCTCACAACTTTTCCTTAAATAGATCCAGTGCAGAGGTGTTCGCCATATTACAGAGAGCAGTTTTCTCCACAGCTGAAAAGTTCCACTGGTTCAAAAGACAAATCTCTTATTGTGTTGGAACTTGTTTCTTTTGAAGTCTGTCCATTGTTCTTGCCTGATATTTGGAGCAACATGGAACAAATCTGCTAGCCTGTCCATTTGATAGCCTTTCAAACATTAAAAGAACTCTCTTATCTTCTCTTGAGCTTCTCTTTCCAGACTAAATATACCAAATTCCTTCATCCATTTTTGGTCATAAAACATGATTTCTATAGTTCTCACAGTATTGGTCTCTCTCCTCTGGAGCCAACTTGAGACTGTCGATTTTCTACTTAAAAATGTGTTTTGCAACAGAATTGACAGAAGGCTATACATTTCTGGACAGGACAGTATGTAGATAAACTATTTTTATAAAAGATTCTTAGAAGAGATTTTTCTGAAAAGAATGCTCTACTTATCTTAAAAATTTCTAACCCTAGAAAAGCCCTAAAAGTTTCTTTGATTGACTCTGTGATCTCATATGAGCCACTTAACATTTCCGGAATCTGAATGACCAAATCTCTGAAACAGGAGCAGATAGTCCTCTGACCACTCACTCACCTTATAGGGTTGTTTCAAGGGTAAAACATAAAAGAAAGTGGTTGGAAAAATTGTGTGCTGCTTTTATGACCCAATGACGTTATGCTCAAGATAATAACTACTTAAAAATGAAAACATATTGAAAAATTAAATAAGAAAAAGTTTGCCACCTGCAAATCTCATGTAAATAAAAGGTAGTCTTAATTTTTGTTTGTCTGTTTTTGGTACTGGAGATTGAACCCAGAGTCATTCTGCCTCTGAGGTACACCCCCAACCCTCCCCCCTTTTTTTGTAGTACTGGGGATTGAATCCAGGGGCATTCTACCTCTGAAATACAACCCCAGCCCAATTTTTTATTCTTTATTTTGAAACAGGGTCTCACTAAGTTGTGGAGGACCTCACTAAGTAGCTGAGGCTGGCTGCAAACTGGGATCCTCTGGTCTCAGCCTCCCAAGTACTGGGATTACAAGCGTGTGCCACCACGCCCAACTCTCTCCCCCTTTTGAAATGGTCTCACTAAGTTTCTGAGGCCATCCTCGAACCTGTCATCCTCCTGTCTCTGCCTCCCAAGTACTCGGACTATAGGCATGGACCACCACACCTGGCTTAAAAATATTTTAAATCTTGTCTTTGCAGAAAATATCACATGTTGGCTCATATCAATTTAATAAGAGTCCGTAATTTTTTGTTCAGATGGATGATTGTTGCCAAACCAGGTTATCTTACGCTGTTTGTACAATCAAATTTTTGAACTGAAATTCTGAGCTTTGCATTTTTTAATGCCGTATATACTTCCGGGATGATAGTCTATAGTCAGGAGATGGGATTATACTATAAAATCTTAATATCTACCTGTTAGGTCTAAAGGGAGAGCTGGGTACTACCCTGGTCTCCTGAGTTTGCTGCATTCTCTTCAGGGAGGAAAGGCAGTTTGCAAGAGTGCCAGGATCTCATTATCAGCACTTTCCTCTTTTTCCTTTTTTTTTGGTGTATTCTCAAAGTAAAGTTTAGAGCATGTGAGAAGTAGGTCTGGAGCTGGGCATGGTGGTGCAGGCCTGTAATCCCAGTACTTGGGAGGCTGAGACAGGAGGATCACAGATTTGAGGCTAGTCTCAGCAATTTAGCATGACCCTCAGCAACTTAGCAAGAATTTGTTTCAAAATAAAAAATAAAATAGGGCTGGTGGTGTGGCTTGCAGATAGAATGCCCCTGCATTCAATCCCCAGTACCACAAAAATAATTAATTAATTAATAAGAAAGAAAGAAAGAAAAAAAAGAGGAGGTCTGCCTATCTCCCTTATAAAAGATTATAAGTATGGAGATTTAACCTTGCTAATGTTTTCAAATAATATTTACTTATACAGGACATGTTTTTATTGTCTAATTGTAAGAGAAAAAAGCAAAATATAAAATATATACATATAGCATGATATCAAGTATGCAAAATGTTTATACATGTGTATGCTTATGTCCGTGGTAAAACAAAGAACATTGGAAGGAAATAAACCAAAATATTATAAGTGATTATCACTGGCTAATGAGATTACAGGTATTTTCTTCTCCTTATATTTCCCTATATTTTCTAAATTTTGTGCAGTGAGCAGGCATTACATTTAAAATCAGATAAAAGTTAAGAATGTGAAAAAAGGGCATTGCTGCTAGGGGACAAGCTGATGTTGGATCAGAAACAAAATTTCATGAATACATTTTTTACTAGTGCCAACTCTGGAAGATGGGAAAAGGACTTTCTCTTATTTTCTCCTCATTTCATTTCTTCTGACATGCAGGAACCTCTCTTAATGACAGATTTCAATGAGGGAAAGACACCTGGGGCAACAATCAAGGGAGATTACATTACACTGTGACAAAATCTTTAGAAACGCATTTCTGTCTGAGCCAGCAAATAGACTGCAACAGGTGGAAATCCTTTTTCTCTTTCCAAGTAATTTTTAAGGAGACTTCTTACACATTGAAATACACATTGATTTTTTAAAAAGCTCTGGCCTATTTACAAATAGTATTAGGATTCTTATTTCCACGTTAATTTTTCTTGTCTTTTGACTAAATTTAGGAAGTCAGGGCACTGTCGCCTGATCACTAGACTAACAGCTCCATGACACTAGGAACCATGTTTATTTGTTTGTTTGTTTTTAGTTCATTACTGCATCCTCAACATCTAGCCCAAGGCCTGGCACTTAGTGTCAGCATAACCAAGTGCTTAAGTCAGCTGAGTAGGGTTTAGTTCTCCCTGGGGTACCAGTGCCTGCATAACACACAGAGAAACTGAGAGAACTGAGCAAGACCAGACTGCAGAGACCCTGGCATACCATGGGCAAACTGGGGAGGCACTGGTAGAGGAAGGCTGGGGAATCTGTCTGGATTCTCCTCCATGTTGTTTCTGAACTATGGAAGCTTTACACTTGGGGCAATAAATAGCAAAGATCAGTATTAAAGTTCTCTGGCTTGGCACTTTTTTTTGGGGGGGGAGGAGTTCTGAAAGGGCCTGGGGTAGATTACAGATGGCTATAAATTCACTCTAAAATGTTTGAGAAAGCGGTAGGACAGGGCCCAGGCTGACACAGGGACAAATGTCAGAGTCAGTAGGCCATACATCCTTGAGAAATGAAGACAAAGCTGTTGGCATGCACTATGAATTACCAGAACAGGTGAGCAAAACAAGGAGGGGTTCGGTCTAAGAAGCAAGAAGCTCAGTGTGACTTAAGACAGATTCCTTTATTATTGGACTGCAATTCTGTAACCCTATGTGTGAGGTCAGGAATGGCCTTTGGGTTTGTGGTCAGGGGAACAGGAGATGAGGGTCAAGTAGCTAAAGCTGTTGAGACATTTGACCTGTGAAGGCTGAGAATAGAGGTAAATGGTGTGGAGTGGGTGCAGAGAGGCCTTGGCTGGCTGGCCTGAGACAGTGGAGCAAGGCGGTTCCTTTGAAGCGAATCTAGAAAAGTCAGCTTGGTAACCACCGCATACCTCCAATTTGCTGACATGCATATAACATTCCTCTGCATGTAGTAAAGCTGTGGGGATGCTTATGTCTTAAATTACTGGCTAGAGCGGCTGAGGGTCCAAATGACTCATATTATGAAATAGCATTAGCCAGGTTTCTAAAGTTGGCGTCTCAAGAGAAAAACCACTTTTGTCCCCTGATTGTGACAGAGGAGCAAGAGTTTCTAATTGAGGTGCAGGATAATGTGTGCTAACTTTAATAAGACTTCAGGTATCATCACCTTAACATAAGGTGGTGACTCAAATGGTGAGAATTTCAAGTACTGTGAGAAACTTGAGAGAGATGAACATGTAGGCTTCTGAACCTCTCTCATCTAGACAATCTGAACAGCTCCACGGTAAAGCTAGGTGTGGTTTCCAAAAGGCTCTTCATCCTCCCTGGAGAAATTTGGAAGCAGCAAAAATAAATTATCCTCATTCAAAGTTCCGTTCTAGGCTCAAGAACTCTTTTGTGCTAAAGTCTCCAAAAGGCCGTCCTGTGCTTCTCAAGCCAATTCTTCTGTGAAGTCTCAGTCTTCTGGCCTGGACCATTGTCCTTCTATAGATCTGTCAATCTGTTTCTAGTTGGTCTTACCCACTACCTCTAGATGAACTTTCCCCACACTGCTGCCATTGTGTGTGCGTGTGTGTGTGTGTGTGTGTGTGTGTTTTCCTGTGCAGTAACTTTGATGGCTTTCCATGGAGCATTGAGTTTCAAGCTGTGCTTCTTGAACCAGTAGCATCGGCATTACCTGGAGAGTTGTGAGAAATTTAAATCTGGGGCCTTGCTCTAGACTTACTACATTAGAAACTCTGGTGGTTGGGCCTAGTGATTTGTTTTAACAAACCGTGATGCATACTGGTGTTTAAGAGCCACTGTTGTAGAACCCTTAAACCTAGCATTTCAAAGCACTCTCTCTCAAAAGTTTTGTAACACTTGCCTCTTTTATTTGGCCTTTATTGACTTTGCCTTCTGGTGAGATTTTTTTGCTTTGTTTTTGTAACCTGATGTCACCTTCAGAATTGTAAACTTGGTGGTCTGTGTGTTTTCTAGATTTACTAACTTGTAAAATCGTAAAACTGGAAAGGAACTGGGAAAATGACTTTGCAATCTCTTAATTCCACAAATCTTTGAACAGTGCCATATGCATCGTGGACATTCAATTAGCATTTGTTGAATGAAATTAACATGGCCACAAGGGGCCACGGAGGTGAATTAAGACTGCTGAGACCTCAGCGTCATTGCTTTAATTTAGATTGGCCCTACTGGCTCCCTCTAAGGGTTTGTGAATGCCTGGGGAAAGCCTTGAATGCCTTTGCTAGCCTTTCCCCCACGGTCCTTTGCATGGGCTATGAAATTTGCTTCCTGAACACAAAGAAGCCTGGTGGTTTGAGATGCTAATGGCAGAGCAGTTGAATTAAGAAGAAAACTAAAACAAACTCGGTGTTTTTTTTTTCTTATTGATGCTTTGAGATTCAATGTGAAGTATGAATCTGTCCTACACAAGAAATATCTCGCTTGAATATCTAAAGCATAAATAAAAATTAATTGTAGTACACAGCTGTTAATTATCAGGCTTTGCAGCATTCCAGAGCAGTTGCTCATGAATGCCCATCATCTAAAGATCACTTGCTCATTAGGACACGCTGACATTGGCTACAGAAGACACTTGCCAGTTGTTGATGCGTGTTGATGTTGCAGTCGCATGGTCAAGGGGTCCAGGCTGCCAGTGGTCACTGCATTTGTAAGGGAGAGGCTGGCCCAACAGAAATGGCATGTTTGGCTTAGGAAGCTACCTTTCCCCCATCTCATCAGTGTTCACACCCACAAGAGAGAGGATAGCCTTGACTTACAAGGATGGCTTTGTGGCGATTCTTCCCCTAAATGAATTGGGCTCTAGGTATGACAGACATTTGTGGGTGTGTGCCACTTTGTGGCAGGCAGTAAATCATGGTGGTGTGCTGAATACACAAGTAGCTTTCATATTGCATTTCTATTATCAGGGTTCAGTGCTTTAGGGCTGTGCAAGAAGCTGGTGTTCCCAGAAGAATGGCGAAGACTTGAAAAATATATTTATTGTTCTTTAGAGAGAGGACGAGGCCAAGAAAATGTCTTTGTATCTCAAAGATGAGAAGAAATTCAGAAAGGCTATTCTTTCTCATAGGTTACATTTACATACTAATGAAAAGGAGAGAAAAAGAGAAAAAGAGTTGCTTTTTGTCATCTTCTGTGGACAGGGCAGCAAAAATAGCCTAACTTCTTCCTATAGGTCAAGTTCATTAAACCAAACTTGCATGGACTTTCCTAATTATTTTTGTGGTTGTTGTGCTGGGATTTAGTTTAAATAGGAATGCTGCTACTTGTTTAGAAAGTTTCAGGGTAATGCTATTGGAACTACAGGTCTGGGTTTCCTGATCTTATCATCGTTGACATCATGTATGTCTCTTGTTCCTTGGATTCAGTATCTCCCTTGCATTGCTGTTTTTGGACCTGCATTCTTATCTTGTTACCCAGGACTGAAATCCTGTCTTAGGAATTTTCCAGGTTTGCCCAGGTCCTCAAGGAACACCCAAGACCTAACCCTACACTTGCTGTTCCTTCTCCTCTCAGCCAGCAGGGTCCAGCCCCAGCACCACAGGCTGAACGAGGCTCTGCTATCATGGACTAGATTTTCTGGTGCTGCTTGTGAGAATTTTGGGGTACTTTTAGCTTCTGGATTCCTTGGCACCATGCTGTGATTTCATATCACGTGAACTTCCGCTATTTTATGTTTGCCTCCCGATGCCAATTCCCTGGCTGTATTAAGCATCTCTTATGCACTGCCATATTCTTCAGATACTTTGTTCTGCCTGCCAGACTGGACATTCTCCCAGCACCTGCAGCTGCGCTAACTTCCCTGGTGGGCAGGTCTTCTTTCAGATTCCAGCTTCTTCCATTATGACCTCCCCACATAGTTGCTTGGTTTAATAATTCAACAAGTGTAAAATATGTCCTTCAAAACACTTACTTCCAATACTGTAGTTTAATCATTTTTATTCCAATCAAATTGTGTTACATTAAAAGAATTATTCCTATACTCTTATTCTTCTATGTGGATAGTGAAAATGGTTGCCTTTCCCTGTTGGCAGTTCTTTTAAGTAGTAAAATGCAAATGAACCTCACTTTTAATAGAAAGTCTGAGAAAATTTTTTTCCAGGAACTTTAAGGGTGCTGTTGCCTAACTAATTTGTGCCTATTTCTGTCCAGATGTCCAAGGTAGAAACCCTGGACCTAATTATTGAACTTCTTTTCTGACCTCAATCTGAATCTAGATACAAGGAGTTGAAGAGCAGGCAAAAAGCAAAGAAAATGCGGTGTGTGTGTGTGTGTGTGTGTGTGAGAGAGAGAGAGAGAGAGAGAGAGCGAGAGAGAGAGAAGTGAAGAGTGAGGGGTAAGAAAGAGCAGGGGAAACAAACTCTATTTACTTTAAAAATGTAAAAGGGATCCCTGTGTGTGTGTGTGGGGGGGAGGGAACTCTCTCCTGCCCATCATAAAGGGTCATGACTAACACCTCTAAAAGAAAAGACAGGTTAACTAGAAAAAAAACCCAAATTTATATGATTATAATTTTACATGACATAAAGCTTTCAGACTGAAGACCCAAAGACCCAGGTTGAACTATCCATTTTTATGTTTAGGTTCCAAGAAGCGTATATAGCTGTGTGTGGAAATATGATTGGAAAAAATGGTTATATTCTAATGGGTATGAGATTGAAGGGGGGAAATCCAGCAAGGCCTGTCTGTTCTAATTTTTCCTGGCCTCTCCTTGCTGCATTCCTTCCTTCTGAGTATAGTGCAGGATCCTTTCTGGAATGGGGATCTTATGATGTACAATCAAACAAGATAGGTTAGAGAATTTCTTCATTTGACGATTGTTTACTATTCCTTGAAATAATCTACCACAGTATCCTGATGGATATTCAGATTTTTCCCAGGTTTTTGCTGTAATAATAGTGCCTCTATGAATATTTCTAGTGCTTATTTTGCATACATATTTCTCAGGTATATACCTAAGAGTACATATGTTAAAATACATTAAGGCAATACATTGAAAAGAGGGCAATGCATGGACCGATGATAAGAGTGTGTCAAGAACCAGTGATTTTGATTAATTCTGTGATCTGAATTAATTCTGTGATCTGAGGTAAAAGACAAACATTCTATATACCTGAGGTTTCACCTTCCCCTCTCCCCCAAAATAATTACCTGATTCGGTGACTTGTCTAGGGACACAGAGTGGTGGAACTAGGACTAAACACCAGTTCTGTGATTACAAGCAGCTCCATGCCTGTCCCACTTCAACACATGCACATTCTCACCATTCTACGTGGGTGGCCTGAGAACTACGAACTTCACAGGTTCAGAGGAGAGATTATACACCACTGAGTTGCATGTCTGCTTTTGCAGAAGAGATTTGGTTTTGAGAAATTACTCAAGAGTGTTTATATTGCTTCACCCATGGGCCTGTGCGCTGTTAAGCTTGAAATGAAAAGAATGGCTTTGTGGTTTAGTTTTACGAGGGAACCAAAGCCATAGAGTTATGATCCAGTGCATATAACACCAAGGGATCACAATTTAAAGTCCAATAATTCTTGCCATTTATCTTCACCAGAGGATCTCAAAGAATTTTACGAGAAATTATAGACTAAAAAGTTGGAAGAGTTATGCACAATTTATGGTTAGAAAAGGAAATGCTAAAGTTTTCTGGAATGCTCCAAGGTTGTCATTAGAAAAGATATGAAGAGAGCCCAGGATCATGGACTCCTTAGCTAGGAACCCTGGCAGGATTAAATGAGACCAAATGATTCAGAGTGGCTTCAGCTTGCTGTATTAGGGGAATTGCTAATTGAAGAAAGGCACAGAGGATCCAGTGTGACTTGGTTTCCAAGATTCTTTAAGTAACAGTGATATCACATGGTACTGTTAATACAGCTTTTGTAATGTATTGTCTCTCTGATTAGTATTTTTGTCTCCTTTAATGGGAATTTTAAGCACCATAATGATATGAACCAAAAGAGATTTTTAAACATCACAAAAATAAATGGTCATCCTAAATTATATTTGGAAGAAATTCTACTTGAAATATTTATGTTAGTAAATAAAGACACCAAGTTAATATAGGTCATTTTAAGACCAAGTATTAAATACTATAAAATGTTGGTGATCTTGTATGTTTTCTGGTGGATAGCCAGTAAGATTTTTAATTGAATTACTGTTAAAAAATTCAGCACAAAATATTATCAGATTTAACCACCCACTGAGTGTATTATTTGTTACTGGTTTATTAGGCTAAATGAAAGGTTACCACTTCTCTTCTGATTGATTTTCAGCCCAGAGGGGGAAGGTTTTAAAATGAGATGATGACATTTTAGAAAAAAGCAGGAACTTAATAATGATATAATGTTCATACACTGTATTTAGAAAAGCAAAGCTATTTCACGACCCTTTATATGTACATTTCTAGCTTTTAAAGTATCAGAGAACTTCTCTGACATTCTAAGATTGAAAATGGAAGAGGAACTGTTGGGGTGCTGGGGTCCCTGTGGAAAAAAGACCTGCAGGCAAGTGCAGTGTCAGTAGTATCCACATTTTAAGCATATTGCCTTCTGGACATATCCCAAAAGCTCCAAATGTAGGTGATTGGTGGTATGACCTAAGGCCACAACCTAGAAGATAATATTTTCAGAGTCTATACATGTTACATTTGGTCATAACAAGTGGTCAGGAATCACTCTTTTTTGCCAGTTCCAAGTTTGAGTTAGTGTCTATCATCTTGCAAATGAGATAATCTTGTTTAGTGGTTCTCAGAGTGCAGACTCCAGACAAGCAGCATCACCTGGGATCTTATTAGAAGTACAAATTCTCCTGGATCAAGACCTACTAAAGAATGAGAAATACTAGAAAAATTTTTGTGTGTGTGTGTGTGTGTGTGTGTGTGTGTGTGTGTGTGTTAAGGATTGAACCCAGAGGAATCCTACCTCCGGGCTACACTCCCATCCCTTTTCTTATCTTATTTTTTATGTTGAAACAGGGTCTTACTAAGTTGCTAAGGGCCTCTCTAACTTGCTGAGGCTCATCTTGAACCAGCGATCCCCCTGTCTCAGCATTCCAAATACTGGTATTACAGGCATGCGTCACCACGCCCAGCTAAGAATGTGTGTTTTAAAAGCCTGTGTTTCTGATGCCTGCTAAAGTTAGCAAACAACTGGCTTAAATTATGTTGGTCTGTGTAAATGTCTTGGTAACCAAATCGAAGCACTCCTGTGCCCATGCCCAATTCATAGTGGGCTCTCAATGTGACCCTGAAAATGGAAAATATACTTCATTTGTAATGCAACAGTTTATGATGTTTACATCACATTTTAGTCTCTTTTCTACTGTGTACTAAGAAATGAGTAGTTGCCCTGACAGATTATTCATTTTCTTTCCCTTTGAGACTAGCCCTTCAGCTTTTCATTTAATATGAAAGGTCATCTTCAAAGAAAATTGTTGTCTGATGCTTTAGTCATTTAATTCTCTAGGGAATCACCGAGAAGCAAAGTTGATTCATGCCAATCATTTCTTTCCCATTTTTAAAGAAGCATAGCCACTTCACTAACAGTAATGATTAGGATTTTTTTTTTCTCTAGTCTCTGCTTTAGGACTAGCCAAAAGTCCAGTGTCTAGGGGTTCGTTGTTTTAGGACTTCTATGCTGGTTCTGTGTCTGCTTAGGCAACACATTCATCCAAGGGCTTTAATACTTTCAGCTTTGCTTAAAGTAACGTGAAAATGAGGAAAATTAATCACGAAGAAAGTTGAAATACAACCTGTTTGGGGAGACAAATCGTGCCCTATGAATTCACATGTATTATGCACTCAGTTATTTCTGATGTGTGAAAAGGGGAGTCACGTGTTCCATATCCAGTGAGATTCATGTGGACCCAGCCTTTTGCATCTTGTCAGGTTCATCGTGTGGATTCAATGGCATTCTTGCCTGTGAGCATCTCTGGTCCCTGGCAAAGGGGTTCCTTAAAGTAGGGATGCTAAGAAGGAGAGTCAGGAGGTAGAGTTGGGTATGCACGATATGGAAACGAAATTGCTGATTCTGGGTAAAACTTGAAATGCAGAGATCACTGATATTTAGAGGAGAGTTCACATGGAGTAAGGAAAAGAGGTTGGGATGGTCAAGGGGTGCTGAGAATCTACTAGGAAGACTGGGAAGTCTGTTGGGGGCAGAATGGAAGTGGGTTTGTAGGGATCCAGAGGTCTAAATAACTATAAGACCGCCTTAGGAAGTATTTCTTATTTTTATGATTTGTGGAGAAGTAAGTAGGAAAAGCTTCTAGGATAGATTTGGGCTGAGTGGTGTAACGACTGTGTGAGCAACTTATTTTCTGAGTGAAGTCAGTAATTGGCATCATGTACTCTGGATTAGTGACTAGATTGATAGCTCTGAGTTCCTGGCCAGAACTGCTTAGCTTTGTTCTCCAAACCCCAGTGTGTTCATTCATTCAGAGAAGGACCCAAATACAGGAGAGAATTGGCCTCTAGTACCCAGGTTCTGGGAGGCAGCCTATAAATTTGAAGTCTACAATCTTTGACTGACTGTCTTCCAGGTGCCAGGCACCATGGAGATGCCAGGGATCAAGTGATGAGCCCTTGTGAAGCTCTGGGCCTAGTGAATGTGAAAAATCTCTAAACAGCTTATTATAATTCAGTGGGATGATCATTGTAGGTATAGCATATTATGTGAGACATGAAATCAGTATTTTTTTTCACCTGAGAAAGTCAGCCAAGACTTCTTAGAAGTGATACTATAGCTGGGCGTGGTGGAACACACTTGTAATCCCGGTACTTGGGAGGAGGAGACTGGAGGATCCAGGTTTGCGGCCAGCCTCAGCTACTTAGTGAAGCCCTCCACAACTTTGTGAGACCCGGTTTCAAAATAAAAGATAAAAAATTGGGCCGGGGGTCTAGCTTGGAGGTAGAATGCCCTTGGGTTCAATCTCCGATACCGCAAAAAAAAAAAAAAAAGTGATACTATAGCTAGGGCAGGTAGTGAAGAGGGCAAGGGACATTGCAGCTAACAGGAGAGTGTATAAAAACATGTGGTGTTCTCGGGAAATGGCAGGCAGTGTGTTTTTGCGGCAGCATAAGTTGTATGAGGCTGCGAGGTCGAGTGGAAGTTGGACAGAGGTATGGAATCGGATCTCAAATGATTGGTGTATGATCTTGCTGGGGAAATATGGAGCAGAGCTTTGAGACGGAGGAATGGCATGATCAGTTGGTTTAGAAAGGGTGAATTTGAGGGCACAGAAGTCAGACTTAGGAGTAGAACCCTGCGAAGGTGCAAAGCATGATGCGGGTCTGGCTCGGGCCCTTGCCGAGGTGCGGGAGAAGCAAGGTTGACTGGGAGAGGCTTGAGTTTGTCACGTTGGCTTCTCTTTCTTCGTCCTGTTTCCTCCTCATCGGTGCTTCTGTGGTTGATGTTCTTATAGTTGTTGCTTCCACGGTTGGTTTAGATGGAGGGAACAGATAGAACTTGAGCCTACATTCTCTGATTTATTACATGGACCTTGTTCATTCTCAAAGATATTTCCAAACTTTTCTAACTGAAGTCTGGAACTGAACCTAATTATAAAGAACTCAGTGTTTCTATATTAGTAAGTAAATTCCATCTTCAGATAACAATCTTTTGTGATAAATAATATCCTTTGAACTTAGCATATAATTTGTGTCTTATATCAAATTCATTCATGAAAATTTTATTGACATTTTTTACCTGAAGGCATTGTGGGTTTCATTGAAAGGTAGTCAGAAAGTACTAGATATCGTTTTGTAGAACTTAACAAACTTTCTTTAGTCTCTATAGTCACAGACCAAGAAACTTTCTCATAGCATTTGGTTCCTTCATTCATTCACTTACTCATCCATTTATTAATTCATCAGTCAACAAATGTTTGTTAAGCACCTAGTATATGAAGACAAAATAATGACATGAGGACTACATTAGGGGAATAAAAAATAGAATAGAAAGTTCTGGGTGGACCTCAGAGTTCTTATAAATCCCAGCATATAAAAATACCCTCAAGACTTTGGGCAATTTAATCTTTAGTACTCAATAAACCTTCATTATTAAAGGGTATCTTGGATTTCCAGGAAGCGAGGGTTTAGCTTCTTAGATAACCCAGGTATTCTATCTCTGTCTTCATTTTCTTCTGGTAGTTACTTGAAACTTTGATCACTGGACTCTGCACTATAAATTACATTCACCAGGCCCCAGTACTCTAGGATATGAACAACAAAACTGTTTTTCATTATCTAGCTGTATGATTAGTTATGGTAGTAAAGGGGCCAAATAGCATGCTCTTATAGGGAAGTGTTATGGAAAATATGAAGCCTCCTGCCCCTCCCCTGTCATTCCCAAGAACAGTAGATCAATTTGTTTGAAAATTGTCCAATTTCAGAATTCAGCTAGATGTGTGTGTGTGTGTGTGGGGGGGGTACTGGAGCCTTCTACCTCCTGGCTACACCCTAGACCTGATTTTTTGTTAATTTTGGAAATAATGTCTTGCTAACTTGCCAAGAGCCTCACTGAGTTGCAGAGGCTGGCTTCAAACCTGCAATCCTCCTGTCTCATCCTCCCAAGTACTGGGATTACAAGTGTGCGCCACCACACCCGGCCTAGCTGGTTGCTTTTGCGAATGACTAAGGGTCATCAGAGACTGTCCTAGAAGTACTACATGCCCAGGCATATTTTGATCCTTTCCTCCTTTCATGTCTCTCTTTTTTTTTAATTGGAGAAAACCCTTCCTTTTTTTTTTTTTTGCGCAGTACCGGGGATTGAACCCAGGGGTGTTCTACCTCCTAGCTAGACCCCCGGCCCTATTTTTTATCCTTTACTTTGAAACCAGGTCTCACTAAGTTGCGGAGGGCCTCACTAAGTAGCTGAGGCTGACTGCGAACCCCGATCCTCCGGTCTCAGCCTCCCAAGTACCGGGATTACAAGCGTGTGCCACCACACCTGGCTAGAGAAAACCCTTTCTCTTGTATAGTCTTCTGTTCTTTTATGGAAAGAGCTCTGGGTATGAGTTAGGCGATTTAACTACGAATCCCAGCTTACTGCTAACTTAGTTATATAACGTTGGGCCAGGAGTTGTCAAACTACAGCCTGCGGGCCCATGTTTTTGTAAATACAGTTTTATTGGAACATAGCCAGAATTATTTGTTTACTCATTGTTTATGGATGTTTACTTGCTACGACACTAAGATGAATAGCTGTGATGGGACCATATGGCCCACCAAGCCTAAAATATTTACTATCTGGCCGTTAACAGAAAGTTTGCTGAGCTCATCCTTAGACAAGTCATTGTTTTATTTGAACTTCCCCAGGTATAGGATTTGGAGGTTGACTAGGTTATCCCCAGGGCCCATGTCCTTCTTACATTCTATTACCCTAGAGCTCTTCTACAGAGCAGCCCCAACTCATACCAGTCATTTTAGAGTGGGACATCAACCTATTCATATTTTATTTATTTATTCAATTTATTAAACAGCTAGTATTGACAATCTACTATAGAACATTAAGAAGTCTAAAAGCATTCCAACCCTTGAGAAGTTTATAATCTGGTTAGAAGACATAGATACAAAGTTTAGAAGTTAAATTATAATATAAAGTAATAAGGGGTAACAACAAATTTAGTGATAATAATTAGAGGATTTGGGATGAGAAAAATCAATATGGGCTGAAATAATTAGAGCAGACCTATAGGAGAAAATGGGATTTGTGGGGAGAGAGTACTGCGGATTGAGCCCAGGGGCATTTTACCTTTTAGCAATACCTCCTGCCCTGTTACTTTATTTTTTTAAATTTTGAAAGAGGGTCTTGCTAAGTTGCTGAGGGTCTTGCTAAATTTTTGAGGCTGGCCTCAAATTTGTAATCTTTCTGTCTCAGCATCACAAGTACTGGGATTATAGGCATGTACCACCACGCCTGGCATTTTTTTTTTATATATAGACATCCCCATGGCCCTGTAGAATACTGGATTTATTCCCTGTAGAGGAGTAGCTACTAGATTTTAGAGTGCATAAAAATCACCTAGGTTACTAGGAAAAAATGCAAATTTCTGGGATGTAGCTTGAGAGATTTTAATTACAGGTCTGGGATACAGCCCAGAAATCTGAATTTTTAATAAGCATCCCAGATGATTTTGATATACATGGAGAATTTTCTTACTTTTAGGGATACTGCTGTAGAAATTTGGTAAGTTGTTAAGTAGTATGTCTGCCCAGGAACTATCTAGATTTGACAGAGTCTTAGTAAAGCCTGGGTTATGTGTGATTAGGATGATATTGTCCATGCAGCAATTACTTCAGTGACTTTCTCTTTCCTTTTAGGAAATCTGAGATCCCCTAGGCCAAGAAGAATAACCAAAGGACTCTATTTCCAAAGGTCATTGAGCTCCTTTAGATAAGTCCAGAGGAGAGATCAGAGATCAGTACACCTGTTTTGTGTATGATAGCTAAGGATACATCATTCGAAAGAGTCAGGGTACTAACTACTTCCTTTAGCATTTGACTCTTGGTCCTTTTGTTGCAAACTCCTTGTTCCTGCAAAACTGGCTGAGATTAGCACAGTGGGTCAAAAACTGCCCCTTAGTGATAAAGATTGGAATTCTCCAATCTCTATCTCAAAACATGTCCCTGATGACTTGAGCACATCATCAGATACTCAAGATAGAGAGGATAGACTCTACCCGTGGAAAAACGACTCTTCAAAAGGAAGTTTGGAATCATCATCAGAGCCATTGGAGGGGACATCTGAAAGCCATGTAGCTAAGATTTCACAAGCTCCTATCATGCCTCCAGTCCAGAGAAAAAAGCTGGATCCACTCCCCAAAAAGCATAGGCATTCTAGGAAGGCTGTAAAGACAAAGAGAATGAAAAAGAGAAAGGAGAACACAGAAGCCCAGTGCTCTCTCAGTCTTCCAACACCTTCAGAACTACCACAGAATGAAGAGGATGAGACTATAGATAAAAGCTCAACGCTACTCAGTGCCCAAGATGATCCTGACCTTTCTCATGAGGTAAGGATGAGGCATGTGATGGCCAAATCTGGGCTTGTCACTCTTCCATAGAAAAACTAATGATAACTCCTTACCTGGAGTGGGAGGAGTTGAGGATAAGGATCTTGAAAAACAAACTGGTATCTGTGGGCCCAGATGGAATGTAAAAGAAATGGCTCAGAGGTTATGTTCCTTTTGTGTATGGGTGTTGGTTTTGAGGGTTTTTAACTTGTGTCTTCTACTTGCAGGACAGATTGCAGAGGCAGCAGGATGAGTGTCCCTGTGAGGTGCACCAGGAAGGTCAGATCCAGCCCTGTGAGCTCTCAGTGGCTCAGGAGCCCAAGTCTTCTTCTCCCGCAGTGACATCATTAGCATCGCCACCACGCTGCTTAGGTTGTTTCCTGAGCTGTGTCTGCCAGACCTTCTCAAAGTCTAGGAAACGAAAGCTTCCCAGAAGAAAAGACAACAACCAAGCTGAGTCAGGAGGTGAAGCTAAAGTTCCCAGACCTGGCTGGCTGAGGGATATGGGCCAAAACAGAGTACAGCCTCACCAAAGCTCATAGCAAGTGGAAATTGCTACAGCTTTCCCTGGTGTTTGATTTCATAGTTTTCTCTGTATGTTATTGTTCTTATTAGTTGAGTTCTAGTCTGTCAAAGAGCTAAAGAGCTACTTGTATGCTGACATCCACAAGCCGAAAGAGGAAGTAGAAGCAAAGTAACTTTGAGGCCTTTAACTTTATACCCAGTGATGGGATTACTTCCTATTTCCTTCCTGTTAGTGGGACTGTGATTCCCAAAATTCAAGTATATTTCACACACATATTCAGTTGGCTCAGCTTTCCCTGACTTCTTTGAGGATGGAAACCATACAAATCCATCATTTTGAGTAGTCTCTTCCAGTAATGACAACCAAGTGGAGACTCCTCATGTCTAGCTTCTCTCATTTTTTTTTAGCTTTGGCTAGAGATGTATTTTGCATTTTTCACTTTCAGGGTATGGTTGAAATCCATCTGATTTGAATAAACCTCAGGGTGTGGTGGTTGCTGCTGCTACAGGATACAATGATGCCCTTCTTTATTTCTATAACCACGTTTGGTTTTCTTTTCGCCCCTTGTTAGTACCATACCTGGCTTTTCCTTCTGATGTGTACCTTTGGTGTTCTCTAGCCATGTGTATTGAAAACAGTCACCCAAGGTAATGCTCCTTCTTTATTGTTTTTTAGTCAGACTTTCACAGAACTCTGAGTTCCTGTGAGAATTCTAAAGAAGACAAGCACTTTTTATTTTTTTCATTTTCCCTAGGTTGTTCTGGTGTGCTAGGTTAGTCCTCTTCCCAGTATATAAAATAAGAGTTTTTATTTTATTTTATATTTGTTGCTGGGGATTAAACCCAGGCTGCTAACTAAGCAGATGCTCTACCGCTGAGCTATATCTCCAGCCCCAAATAAGTTTAACTTAATCTTATACCTTCTTTTGAGAGAGTATGATAGAAAAGATTTTGGAAGTTTCCCCATAGCTTCTATTACCTGCTGTTATTTCTTACTTGTCCCAGTTTCCCAGTTCATATAAGAAAAATAAATACAAGCACAAATATAAATACACGTGCAAAGTATCTGCATAAGAAGGAAGTAGTATACTTTATTTCCTTTCATCCTTAGCACTGATCCTGATGATTATTACACTAAAATTGGAGAAGTGACCTATATATTTGCTTTTTTCTTTTCTTCCGTGGTACTATTGGAAGAATGTAGTTGCAAAGTGAATACAATGAGTTGAAAGAGTGGTGTGAAATTTCTTAAGGTTTTCTTGGAGGTAATAGGTGGAAACAAACCTTGGAGAAGACTTGTGGTTTGGTGAGGATCTCCAATGAGAATTAGAAAATTTGCAAAATGTCATCCTAAGTGCTTGGCATAAATTGGGACTTCTTTCTAAAATGTCTTGCTTTGATATTTTTAGTTGTCTAAAAAGTTTATTTCTCATTATATAAAACATAGAGTTATAAATTATAAATTGGCTCAAACTATTCCACAAGATTTCAAATTATCTAAGCTATGTACTTCTGAGTATATTTTCTCAATTTAATATACAGACAAGTCATAATGTCCATAAAGTCTTGAGCCATAGGAATTCTTGTTAAAAGCACAAAAGAAGGTGATATTATTTTTATTAATAGCTTATTATTCTTATTGTTTCTTTTAATAATTACAGGAGAAACTTCTATCACACAAAAAAACTATTAGTTGAAGCTTACTTAGCCATATCTCCAGCCCCATCTGTAATAGTGATTTTCACATAAAAGTTATTTACTACAAAATTAGAGTAAGGTTCCAGATAAGGAGAGATCTATATAAGTGTTTAGTTGTGAAATTCTTTTGCTCATGTGACTTGGCTCCTCTCTGACAAACAGGAGAAAGGATATCCATGTCTCCTCTATGCATCTGTAAATGAGAATGTGCATGTTCTCAGGTTTTAGATTTTGTGTTGTATCTGTATGGCTTGAATTATTAAACATGATTTATGAATTAATAAGCTGTTTTTGAAAAATATTTTTAGAGGCTTCCAGGAGGGCCACCTGGGTGGAACAGTAGCACACGGAAGAGGGGCAGGAGAGCCACCCACCAGCTAAGCACTTCTAGCAAGCAGTGAGCAAGTGGACCATGTGGCCGGAATGGAGGCTTAATGAATAAAAGCAAAGAAATAAATAAAAAGAAAAATATATTTAGAAAAATGGTATAGCTGTATCACAATAAAAAACAAATTAAAAATAAAACCCCATTAATGAGATAGAAAGCTTAAGGAGTTAAGTTTTAAATTGTGTCCCTGGCAAAGCAGATGAACAGAAATTGTAAATATGTTGTAAACAGAAATAACTGACAAGTATGAGGTTTGTCATTTTTATTTGGTCCTCCTCCATCACCACCTTTTTTTTTCTTGGTAAGAACTCGAAGAACTAGGTAGGTGGGGCAGGTGTTGTTACCAGGTTGAATGAGCTTCACTTAACAACAAAACTTTCTAGTGATTTTTCCAAGATGACTCATTTAATCTGGTAGGGAATCAGAATACATATTTTAAAAATACATTACTTAACTACTAGTCTATGGTTTCGACTTCTAAATAAGATTGCTTTTGCTTTGGTTCTTGACTCAACATTCCATATTGAAACCTTTGCTACTGACCATTTTATTTTTGTCACCTTATTCTTACATTACTGCCCAAATTCCACTGAAGTCATAATTACTCACTGGGAAAATTTCAACATGAAAATATCCTGGTTAATGAAAATTATACAAAGAACCAATTGAGAGGATTTTCTTATTAAGTAAATTTTGACAGAAAAAGTAGAAATTATATAGTCCTGCAGTCTTATTTATCAAAGGAACTAGAAACAGAAATTAAGCAGCTCTCAAATTGACATAGCTGGTTAGTGGCAAAGCTACAAAAATCAGTAGTTAACCTTAGATTACATGTTCATCTATAGTCTTCAATCAGTCTGCATAGGGTTGGTATTAATATTTTCGTTTTACAGATGAGATCATTTAAGTTCAGAAAGATCCCAGGACTAGCAAGTCTTGATGCAGAATCTAAAGCTAGATCTGGTATCTGAAGCCTACGTTCGTTACATTGTGCCTCTCAGTATTATAATACAAATGCTCTCTGTTACCAGTCTAATTCTATAATGTTAAGAAGAGCTCATTTCTTTTGCCAAATTTAAATTTTAGCCTAGATACTAAACATAGATACTAAAAATAGTCCAATAAAAAGTCTAATTAAAAGACTGTTTCAGTGGGTAAAATTTTTATATTTGACTGTAAATAATAAAATATTTAACTTACGTGTGATTGATAAAAGAAAATTGCAGTGTAATATAAACATACTTTTAATCATTACAAGCAATTAAACTGAGACAATAGCTTAACTGAAAGTGATCAAGAAAAAGGGGATCGCACATAATCAAAGCAGGACCCTCAGCTTGACAAGGTCATGAGACAAAGCACAGCAAAGATGAATTAGGCCCCATAGAAAGCTAATAGACTGATGGGCGCTTCTAAACCGCTTTCAGGTGAAGGGTTTAAGACTTGGGTAGCAGAGGGACAGGCTCTACTGCTTAAACCAGTGACCCTTGAAATAAGTGAGTATACTCCTGCTAATGAACTCCAGGCTTTAAATAGGAAATTTGAATTTTCTCACGCTTCAAAACATTCTTCTCATTCTGATTTGACAAGGTGTGTTTCAAGACAAAGAAAAGAACAACAAAACTAGAAAAATCAAATCACTGGGATATGTGGTCCAGGAATGTTGTTCTTCATTTTTGCAAATTCAGGACAGGAGGGCAGGCTTGTCTATGGAAGAGCAGTTTGGTGCAGATTTCTTGTGCTATTTCCTGCTAGCTCTAAAGAATTGCAGTACTGCCCCCACCTCTGTAATAGAGTATCTCAGACATAGATATCATTATCACACTCCTAGTTCACAGTGCTGACCTAGAGAAGGGCTTTGACTGAGATTCTTGATTTTTTGTTATTGTTTTGTTTTTGCCCCTGTGCCTTAGAGTCCTGCAGTTGGAAAGAGGCTGATGGCTGGCTATGTTAGTGGAGATTTCAATAGTTTTTGTGAAAAGGAAAGAGCAAAACAGATGAGAAAATTCATTCAATAAGTTACATAATCGTAAAAGAATTCAAAATTCAGAGATTCTATTACTAATTATTTCTACTGTCAACTTGACTTCTTTCTTAGTTGTAATCATCATCCTGAAGCTGGGATGATTGTGAAAATGTACAATACTGGATTCTTATGATGCTAACTTTTCTGGTGAACAAGACAATACATCCATTCATAGAAGAGTGATGCAACAGCAACTGGGATTTTAATAACTTCTTTGAGAAATATCCCTTTATATTTGTCTCTTTATTTGGAAGAAAGCAGAGTTTTAATGCCTATAAAAGTAAAAAATAAATAAAAAACACATTTCAACCAACACTTAGTACCCAAACTCTTATTTGGCTTATGGTACTCAATAAGAACCACTGGTCAAGATTTATATATGGAAGATAATAGGTGAAAAATAAAAATAATCATTGGAAAAAGCTCCCTGCATTCTGGATGCCCACTTTGCCATTTTCCCTATCCACTTGTTGAATATTTTACTAAGACTGACTATGTAGAGCCATTAAGTACTAGAGTTTTGTATTCTGGAATTTTATTATATTCTCAGTAGGCAAGTATGGAACATCTGTGTCAAAACTGAAACTATTTTATCTCAGATTAAACAAAGGAAACATGCATAAAAAGTCGAAGGACCTGTCCGTGCCAAGTAATATGCAGTCTGTTCACAGAAAATAAGACAAGGACAGGCACAATGACTACTGAATAATATCAAAAGTATCCAAAAGAGTTCAAGGGAGTGTTATACAATGTGGTTAAGCACTGATGGAATGCTTTGTAAAGGAAGATTATTGCAGCGTGGAATATGTGGGATGACTTCTCTGAAAAGGTATGTTTTGAACTGGACCTTGTAGGAAAAGAAAATGTTCTAGATATCTCCGATCCCACAGCTAAACAGTTTAAACTGCTTTACTGGGTGGAGTCGTGGAGGCCGGATGGAGCCAGAGAACAAGTATAAACCAATTCAAGAGAGAAACTGAGAGAAATGGTGAAGCCATTCTGGTCTTTATGTTCAAAGGTAGGAAGTTCAAAAGATGAGTGAGGAAGAGAAGAAAAAACTACACAGTTAGGGACTGAGTAAAGGCAGAAATGGTGCAGAGGCACTCATAAGGGCTTGAGAGCAAACTGGACTTCTACCTGAACAAGAGAAAAAGGTCTATCCAGTGCTGACCATGAAATGTTTATGGTGGGTAGGTACCTTCCAAAAGAGAACAGAGAAGACAACATTAAAGGCACAAGAGCAGATGATTCAAATGGAAAAAAAAATCACAAAGCAATATGGAGATGTGGCAACTCAGGTCATATGTTGGAGATATGGAATGGCTTGGAAGTATGTAGTGTGAGTAGTGAGAAGTAAAAAGGGGCCAATTGGACTCAATATTTTATTCTCTGCTATGCTTTGATTGCATAGGTGGGAAGGAGCCACTGTAAATTCTTGATCTTCTCTAAGGAGATAACTTTGCCCGGATTCCTGAGCCCAAGAATGAACAAATATAGGAAAGCTGTGCAGTGCATAAGCCTAGATTCGGTAATGATGTCTAGGAATTTGTTGTTTGGCTGGCTGCCTTCCGCTATGCAATCTGGGCTAGATTATTGCCTCTTTTTCACCACTTTCTTGAAACTACTATATTTTTATAAAAATGGTGGATAAAATTAAAGGAATAAGGTAATCCTTATGTATAAGCACATAATATTTTGTGTTGTGAAGAATGTGAAAAATCATGATCTTTTGACTTAGAGTTTCATATTCTATGTCAGTCAAAAATTAAACATGGAAAAGTTAAACACAGCAAGTTTGGTGGAAAGCTCCGAATGCTTCTTTGTTCATAAGGCAACAGAGCAACACAGCTTTGTATTTGAGAATGCCTCTGCAGACAGTTTCTGGGTTCTATGCCTGGCTGTCTCAATTATTAACTACCTCCAACAGAAGGCTCTTTTTGTGCTCCAGTTTGCTCATCTGAAAAGTAATAATTATACTTATCTTATATGGCTTTGGTGAGAATTAAATGAGACAATAACACACTGTAAAAACAGAATAGAACTTGGCATAGAGTGTGAACTCAGGAAATATTCATATGTTATCATAACGCAGGATGTTTTGTTGTAATACTGACTTATATGGAGAGAGGTTAAAAGGCCTCAATGGGGAGGCTTGTGTGAGGTACTTGGGAAGTCTGGCTGGCAATGTAGGGGCTCTATCAGCCTCACTAAATATTAGCATGACTCAGAGATGGTGCAATCACCCCAACTAAAGAGATTCTGTGTAGTGAAATAGAGCTAATTTCTGTAGACCCCAGTTATTCTATGACTATAGGGCATGCACTTATTACCTATAAAGGTTAAGAAGGAATCTAATTCTAATTCATCTGCTTGTATGCAATATTTAGCATAGTACCAAGCTTAATAAGCATATAGTAACTTCTCACTAAATATCTGTCAAGTAGATGTGTAAATTATTCAATGAAGAAAAGTTCCAGTATGTATAAAATTAGATATACAATTCATAGAAACAACTATGTTTAGATAGCTTTTGTAGCTTTGGGCACTGAAGTCAACTCTCAGATTATAATACATCAGGGGAGAGCCCTCAAAGGGAGCAAATATATATTTTTCACCAGTTTAAGTGGAATGGGGTCAGAGTGTAAGATCAGTATTAGGCTGATTTAAGAATATCAACTCAGAACTGCTATATTCAGTGATTAAGAAGAAGTAATGCATTCATCTTTTCAGCACTGTCAGTAATTTGCTTTAAAATGCACATGTGTGCACACACATACACACATGCGTAGACACAAATATATCATTTAAAATATCCATTTATTAACTTTTGGTAAGTGCTGCATCACAATCTGTCTCAAAACTTAACTGAAAACAATGATAATCACTTCCTTAGGTGTACAATTCTGCAATTGGCTGAGGGTTCTTGGAAAAGGCTCTTCTAGCATCAGATAGGGTGGTTTGAATTTGGACTGGAGTTTTCATTTTCAAGATGCCCCGCTCACATAATTGGCAAGTTAGTGCTTGCTGTCAGCTGGGAGCTTAGCTGGGCTGTGGGCCAGGGTCCTTTTCTTTGAGTCCATGTGCCTCCTCATGGACCACTTGGCTTCCTCTCACAGCATGGTGGCAGTGTTCCAAGAAGGAGCTTACCAAGAAACCCAGATGGAAGGTGGGTTTATGATGTAGTCTCAGAAAGCACCTGGAGTCAATTCTGCTGTGGTCACGGGCCAATCAGGCTCAAGGGGAGACCTCCCCAGCCCCAGTGTCTATGGGAAGGCTGTCAGTGTCACATGAGAAGATCATGTGGGATGGGAGAATGATTGGCCATGTTGGAAAATACAATTGGCCACTATAAGTTCTACATTTTTAAAGCAACATGTAGAAGAACTTTAATTCAGGTACTTCTGGAGTTCACCACCGCAAGACTATTATGGTGTATCTGAAATATTTTCTGCAAGGAGGTATATTCTAAGGGAGGAAATATTTCGGTGGAGATTTGGAAAAGATGGATTTAATTTGATCTTATGAAACTTACCTTGTATTGTTGATGCCACTAGAAGGAAATATTCTGAAGAACTAGGCCCTTCAGCTGTGACTCCTTCCAAATAGCCGACAGTGTTCATAGCTAAATCTATATTTTCCCTTTCTATGACTAACAGTTTTCCATGACCGGAGGCTCAGAAAAATCTTACCGTGTGAATCTGATCTACCAAGTCGAAAGTAGATAGGAAAATCGTAGGGGAATCTATACCTGAAGTATGCATCAACATTCTTTATTAGTATATATTTATTTAGCTTTTGCAGGTGAAATATAAATAATGACTGCAGTCTCCCTTCAAGGCAGATTAGAGTTCAATGAGAACAGTGCTCAGCAAATTGAATGCCAGAATCTTTGACCGCTGTCAAAGGAAGGAACTTAAATGGCTTTTTAAATTATCTACTTTAGTACTTTGCATGGAAATACAGCAAAATCTGACCAGCTGGCCCAGGAGACTCTTCATAGTCTCTGCCTGCATCTGTCTTATTCACAACTGAACTGCTATTGGTTTGTATAATGAGACAGTACAACTGATAGCTTCCCTCAAAGCCATATCCTTACTCTGTCTAGGATTTGGAGTGAGAAAGAAACCATAAACAATACATTTTCTTCCTCAAAATATATTTATCACTTTCAGCTTGCTGCTTCTTATGCATAGCAGACTGTCAAAGCCAAGTTGTGATTGAATAAGGCAATCCTTTTTTCCTCCTTATGGAATGTTAATTTGGCAGACAAAGTACCCTGGCAGAGGAGAGGATAATCATGGCTGGCCTCTCACTTCACTAGCCTCTGAGAAGTACTTTGTCATCCATTTTCCACAAACATATTATTTGAGTTGATCCCATATGCTTCAGTAATTTTTTTTTTGTTTAGTAATTTAGCTTTCTCACAAAGAACC
The DNA here is from genome assembly GCA_004027185.1 of Glis glis. Taxonomy (NCBI): domain Eukaryota; kingdom Metazoa; phylum Chordata; class Mammalia; order Rodentia; family Gliridae; genus Glis; species Glis glis. The sequence continues at coordinate 16,527 of PVJS01012192.1, read as the reverse complement.
AGGGAAGTTAAATGATGGTTCCTTTGTGACAACTGTGTGTACCTATGTCTGACCACTCTTATCAGGATAGGGAATCTCTGGTAGTTCAATGGAAAATGAAGAATTTGGAACACTCAACAAAAGAAGGATTTTAATCTCCTTATCTGGGCACTGAGAATGTAACTGTGGGCTCATTTACCTAGGAGAATTGAGGCATAGCCCTAGGAACAGGATAATATAACTGTCAACGTCACTTAAGGCTTCTTGTCATTTACTGATTTGTATCTGATAATTTATTGAGTCTAGACAACATCATATGCAGGATTAAAGGCATTGCCTTGATCATAGCACCCAAATTTCCACACCTTCTGATACTGCCAGGGCATAGAAGTTGTGCTACTGCCTTCTTTCCGCCCCGAGCTGACACTAGGTAGAGGATTGAAACAAACCACAATTTCTATTTCACTACAAGGATTGTAGTGATGACAGTTTACGGAGTTGAAAATTGTACATTTTCTGTGAGTTATACAAGTTCTTTAACCTATGATCTGTAACTGATTGCATGCACTTAATATTGTGTTTGGGCATGTTCCAGAAAAAGTTATTTTGAAGCTCAATGCTCTTTCTTCTTTAAGTTTAATTCACTTTCTATTCTAAGTTCCATTTTTGTTTTTGAATGAATACCATTACTTTAGAAAATTCACTGTAGGACACCTTTAGATATTAATATGACATATACCATATAAACAGTTGAGTTGTACAGGGTATTTTCTTCTCTTCTTTCTGAAAAAATGTTAAATGAACCTGTTTCATTTTTGCTTTAAGGAATTAAGCTTAGAAAAATCCTTCAAACAGCATGACTTTTTCAGACAGGTAGTAATTTATTGTTAGACATTCTGAAATGATTTGCCTGGCAGAAATAAACATACAATAAAATTATCCAAAAAGCATTCAGGTGAGTGTTTTGATTTAATAAATGACAAGTAAGTTTGGAATTTGAATATTTTGTGAATCGTGGTAGCAAGTTTAGCAGTTGAAGGGGTATGAAGATAAATCAAATGGAAAGATTTTGATTTTAATTTGGAAAATGTACAGTTATATAGAAGATACTAAAGGTACTAGAAACAGACTTTAATAGGTAACTGGAAATTATATTTAAAAACACAAAAAGATCAAGAACATGGTGATTGACAAGTATTAATGGAGCTTAAAAATGTTTTTGAAGCAAATGCACATGACATATTTCAGTATTTCTCCAATGATTTCAACACAGCATTTTTGTTTGTTTGCTGGTTGAGGCTTAGTAGATGATATGTAAAAAGCCAAAAGGCTACATGGTAAGAAGAGCTTTTTAATTGTCTGGTTGTCAATCTTTTCAAATGTCTGTATTCAAATACATATATACAAACACCCACATACCCAGAAAATAAAATGACAAGACAGACTGTGATTTTATAACTGATAGGAAAGACAAAGACATATATGATGGAATATTACACATCCAAAAGAAGAAGAAAAGAAAGAAAAAGAAAGGAACAGTACATTTACCTATATCAGAACCAGCCACTTCAAATCATAATTATGGTTTTATATGCTATTTTGTTCCAGGACGTAATGTGAAAAAACACATCTTCATATTGGGTAACCTGCATTGTTCTTTTCTCTAAAAGGATATTTAAGTAGTATGAAATGAATACAGAAGTCAGTAAGAGTTTAATGTTGGAGTAGCGATATTATAAAGATTAATTAAATGAAGTTTCCTTAGCATCTATTCTTAGATCTTTCAGTTCTGAAAGTCAAGTATGTCTTAGTGTATCTGAAACTATGTGAGCCTCAGAATCATTAGAGAAGCTTCTTAAAAATATTTTGGTTGGGCTTCACCTTCAAAGATCTTTATTCAGTAGGTCTAGACAAGGCTTCAGGAACTAATATTTTTGATAATAGTTGTCTAGGTCAACATTCTCACTGCAGTGATCCAAAACAACTGACCACACAACTTAGAGGAAGGAAGATTTATTTGCTCACATATTTTGAAGATTTAGAGGTTCAGTCCATGTCAGGCTGGGTCTGCGGAGCTCAGGGCATGGTGGTGGGAAGTGGAGAAAGGGAGAGCAAAATGGCTCTGCTCCTCACATCATGGAAGCTGGAAGAGCTGGAAGCAGAGGGAGGAAACACCGTATATAATCCCCAAAGTCACACCCCCAGGAACTCCTCCCCCCTTAGCAACCAAGTCCAGCTTCTAACATTGCCATCTTGTTTCCATGAGGGCTAGGAAGACATTCTAAATCCAAACCATTACAATAGTCTTTTTCCAACTTCCCAAATGTGTTTTGTTGCACACTAAAGTCTGAGAACTGTTGGAACAGATAACATGCATATAATATGATCAGAGACTATGGCACTCGAATAGTGGAACATTTATTCCTTTTAAATGTGAGCATTTAGTCTGTGATCCTCATGAAGTGATTTAGTCTAGGTTTTGCTTCTGGATTAATTTTGCATTTGGCTTTTTCTATAATTCTTCAGAGTTTATTTAGGTCTCTCATGTTAATTTGTGAAACAACCAAATTACTAATAATTGAGTGTTAGTTTTATTAATGGCTTTAATTGTAATCTTTAACACCTTTCTTCAGACTTTGGTGGCAGGTGAAAAAAATCACTGCTTCCTTTAATGACACACAAAATTTGTCAATATGTATATAAGTACTTAGGTAAAGAGAACTGGTATTGAAAGATACAAAGAATTATATTTAAAATGCTATTAGCCAAGCACAGTGGTGCACGCCTATAATCCTAGGAATTGAGAGTCTAAGATAGTATGATCGCGGGTTCAAGGCCAGCCTCATCAACTTAGCAAGAACCACAGCAACTTAGTGAGACTCCATTTCAAAATAACAAATATGATAGGGCTGGGGGTGTAGTTCAGTGGTGGAATAAACCTGCATACAATTCTCAGTACTGCAAAATAAATAAAGTGCTGTAACTTCTCTGCTGTTGTATTAGTCATAAATGTCATCAGTGCCTTCCATTTGCCTGTAATCATTCTCCTACTTTCCTATTCTTAAACAGTAAAATGTGAAGAAACAACAGGATGTTAGTCTTGTAGTAGTGCTGGCAATGTCAGGAGGGGAGTAGGCTGATCTTTTGGGATGGAGGCTAGTAGTTTGTGGAGGGAGTGCTGGTTTTGGTTGGATAGTCCTGATTGGGAGGAGCATGAGGAGGGATGGTATTGATGGGACCAGGCCAAGTTTCTAAGTGTGCATTGTTGCAGGAGAGAGGTGAGGTTGTTGACTGTAAGCCTAGGGCCAAGTTACATGTGAATAAGTTGTTGGGAAGGTTCTGTAAGATCCACCTCAAGAAGGAATTTGGTATGTTTGATATAGTCATAATCTTTCCAGCCACACTCAAGGGTTCGAACCACAATCTGTCACTTGCTAGCTCTCTGGCCATTGACTAGTCACTTATTTTCTCTTCTTGTCACTTTCCTTATTAGTAAAATGTAGATGAATGTACTGCCTATTTTAGAAGTTTTAAATGGATTAAATGGCTGATACACTGAATAGTCCCAGATGTCTTATACCTATTGAGGAAGTAGGAACTGAGATTGACCATTAAAATAAGAATGTTGTTCCTGTGAATGGTACACATAACATTATGTATATTGGAATTCTTATATTCATTGAATCGTTTCATTGAATCACTTATTCATTGATTTGATGGACAACTCTTCATTATGTGCTCACCGTGTTTGGCCATGTGCTAAGCACTGGAGATGAAATGCTTTCACAATACAGATACTTTCACAATACAGTGTGAAGGAACATGCCCTTTAGCTAAAAGGGAGCAATTTCAATGAATTAATTAACTTTTGTTTATTAGTGTATATTGGAGTCTTTACAGAAGCTCAGCAATTTGCTTTCACCTTTTTTTCTTCTCACTGGAGTACCAAACTAATAAATAAGATGGAGTAAATCATATGGGTACCAAAATATCCAATATAATTGATTGAAGTTGAACAATGTGGCTTCTATCTCTAAGCAAGCTTGCCAATACTGAACTCCACAATTAGTGAGACCAGAGGAGTTATAGTAAGTGCTGCTCCTCGTGCACTTCCCCCAGAGGGACAGGGCTGTTGCCATATTTGTGGTATGACTTAAAGAGATTGGGAACATAGACTCTCTGTGGTCAAGAGAAGGAGGAAAATTATGTGACTGGCTAATACATGCCCTAATTTTCCTTCCAAATTCACCAACTATTTTAGCTCACTTTTAATTCCATAGGAAAACCAAGTAGGTAAGAAAGAAGAGAACCACATAAAAAGAATAACAATTATGACCATGTGAAGTTTATCCCAGAAAAAAACCCAGAATTAGAAATGCCAGATCACTGTCCTCCAGTCTCACTTGAAATCAGTCAATGCACACAACTACATTAATAGATTTAGCAACAAAAAGAATGCATGATCATATCAACAGATGCAGAAAAACAGTTGACAAAGTTCAATATTCAATTTTGAAAAAAGAAAAAAAATGCTCAGCTCACTTGGAGTAGAAAAGAACATCTTCAATCTGATAAAAGACACCTATGAAAATCCTACAGCTAACATCATCCTTAATGTGAAAGACTAATTGTTTTCTTCCTAAGCTCAGCCACAAAGAAGAACAAAATCACATAATTTTCAGGGAAATGGAGAGAACTAGAGAACATCATGCTAAGTGACATTAGTAAGTCACTAAGAGTAAAAAATCAGATGTTCCCCCTAATCTGTGGGAGCTAGATAGAATGGGACTTAGAAGGGAAGAAGAAGAAATCTTTAGATGGACAAAGAAGGTGACCTGAGGGAGTTGGGAGGGGGGTGGAGGGAAACACACTATAGCACATGATATACATACACAAACCTATAAGACTCAATCACTATCCGGAGCATGAAAGGGAGGGAACGGGGAGGGAATAGGATGGGATTGGAGGGAGGGCTAAATGTGCAATGTGTGCATGTATGATGTTCATACCCTGACATATATCAAAATGTATAATTACAATGCACCAATAAATTTAAAAAAAAGAAAAAAAAGAAATTAGACAAGGATGTCTACTCTCACCACTCCTATTCAATATGGAGCTAGAAATCTGGCAAAAGTGGTAAGCCTAGAAAATTAAATAAAACACATTTCCTTTTGTTTTCTTTCTTCACAAATTACTGGAAAGGAAAAAAAATAAAATTATTCTTTCTTGTAATGACATGATTTTCTATATAGAAAATCTCCAAAATATATTTAAAAAGTATTGGAACTAACAAATTGAGTTTAGCAAGGTTGCAATATATAAGGGCAATAGACAAATTCAATTGTATTTTTATACACTAGAATGAACAGTTGGGAAATTTAGATTTTTAAAAAAGCAGTAATATTTATGATAGTTCCAAAATGAAATCTCTGAAATAAATATGACAAAATATATGTAGGATATGTATGCTGAACACGGTAAAATACTGATGATATTAATGGGGAGATATATCATGTTTGCAGATTGGAAGATCCAATACTGGATCAATGTCAATTCTTCCCATATTTATGTTTAGATTTAATGCAATACCAATCAGTATCATAACAGGATTCTTTTCCCCTGTGGCTATCAACAAGACGATCATACGATGTCTATGGAAAGACAAAGGAACTATAATAGCAAACAATTTTTATAAAGAAGAAGGTTTAAGAACACACACTACTGAATTTTAAGGTATTATAAAGCTATAGCAGTTGATAACTGAGACAGGTAACTTGTAAAGAGAAAACATTTATTTTGGCTTATGGATCTGGAGTTTCCAATTTAAAATTGGGCAGGCCCATTGCTCTGGGCCTCTGGTGAGAAAAGAAGCACCTGATGGGGCGGCAGTAGCATGTGGTAGCTTAAACTGCTCACTTCATGAATCAGGAAGCAGAGAGAAAGAAAGAATAACACTGGGATTCTACAATTCCTTTTGAGGACATATCTCCAATGACCTAAGGACCTCCCATAAATCCCCATCTCTTAAAGTCCACAGCATCTCCCAATAACCCCATTCTGGGGACCAAACCCCATAGACCTTTGGGAGATACTCTATAGCAGTAAGTAAGGCACTATAATACTGGTGAAAACATAGCTGCATGAACATTAGAACAAAAGGGAAAATTTAGAAATAAACCCACATAAAAATTATTAACTGACTTTTGACAAAGTTACAATGGTAATTCAATGGGTAAAAAATAGGTAGTCTTGGACAGGTAGTCTTTTCAACAAATGGAGCTGAAATAACTGGAAATTTACATGCAAGATAATGAACTTCATCTACACTTTACTTCCTAAGTCAAAATTAGCTCTAAATACTCTAGAGATATAAATGAAAAAGTAAAATTATGAATTTTATAGAAGAAAAATATGGAGAAATTGTTTTGTTGTGTTGTTTTGTTTGTTTTTGGTACTGGTGATTGAATCCAGGGGCATTCTACCTCTGAGCTACACCCCCAGCTCAATTTTATTTTTTATTTTGAAACAGGGTCTCATGAAGTTGCTGAGGACTTCACTAAGTTTCTGACACTGGTCTCTAACCTGAAATTATCCTGTCTCAACCTCTCAAATACTGGGATTAGAGGTGTGTGTAAGTATGCCTGTCAGGAAGAAATCTTTTTGAACTTCAGTTAGAAAAGAGATATAACACCAAAAGCACAATACATGAAAGTAATAATTGGTAATTAGGACTTCATCAAATTCAAAACATTTGTTCTATTCAGAATGTTATTGACAGACTAAAAAAATTACCCACAGATAAGGAGGAAATATTTGTAAATTACATATACAATGAAGTATTTGTATCATAATATGCAAAGAACTCTCAAAATTCAAAAATCAGGAAATAGACCACCCAATTTAAAGCAGAGGCAAAAGATCTAAATATCGCTTCAACAACAACAACCACAAAAATACAAATGACAAATGAACACATGAAAAGATATTCTGCCTATCCAAGAGCGGGGGAGATCTTTCCATCTTCTAAGATCTTCTTTGATTTCTTTCTTCACTGTTCTATAATTTTCATTGTAGAGGTCTTTTACCTCTTTGGTTAAGTTTATTCCTAGGTATTTGATTGGTTTCGAAGTTATAATGGAACTGTTACAGAGTCAATGCAATCCCTATCAAAATACCAACATCATTTTTTGCAGATTCTGAAAAATCAGTCATTAATTTTATATGGAGAAACAAAAGACCCAGAATAGCCAAAGCAATTCTCATCAATAAGAACCATGCAGGAGGCATCACAATTCCTGACTTCAAATTGTACTACAGAGCTATAGTAATAAAATCAGCATGGTATTGGCACAAAACAGACACATAGACCAGTGGAACAGAATAGAAGATACAGAAACAAGTTCACAAACTTATAGTCAATTGATTTTCGACAAAGGTGCCAAACACATATGTTGGAGAAAAGACAGTATTTTCAACAAATGGCGCTGGGAAAACTGGTTATCTACCTGTAGAAAAATGGAACTAAATCCTTACCTCTCACACTGCATAAGAGTCAACTCAACTCAAAGACCTGGAAGTTAGACCAGAGACTGTGAAACTATTAGAAGAAGGCATAGATTCAACACTCCAGCATATAGTCACAGGTACAAACTTCCTCAACAAGACCTCCAAAGCACAGGAAATTAAAAACAAGAATAAGTGGATAGTATTAAACTACAAAGCTTCTGCTCATCAAAGGAAACCTTCAAGAGCCTAAAGAGAAAGCTTACATAATGGGAGACGATCTTTGCAAGCTATCCCTCTGACAGAGGTCTAATATCTAGGATATACAAAGAACTTAAAAGACTTTACACTAAAAAAACAAATAATCTGATCAAGAAGTGGGCAACTGAAATGAATAGACACTTCACGAAAGAAGAGATACAAATAGCCAATAGATACATGAAAAAATGTTCAACATCATTAGCAATCAGGGAGATGCAAATCAAAACTACTCTAAGATTTCATTTAACCCCAATTAGAATGGCAATCATTAAGAAGTCAAACAACAAATGTTGGTGAGGATGTGGGGAAATTGGGACTCTTCTACACTGTTGGTGGGATTGCAAACTAGTTCAACCACTATGGAGATCAGTGTGGAGATTCCTTGGAAAACTGGTAATGGATCCACCATATGATCCGGCTATACCACTACTGGGTATCATACCAAAGGGATTGAAACTAGAAAACTACAGTAATATATGCATAACTATGTTCATAGCAGCACAATTCACAGTGGACAAATTATGGAACCAACCCAGGTGTGCATCAACAGATGAGTGGATTACAAAATTGTGGGAAATACACACAATGGAATTCTACTCAGCAATAAAGAAGAACAAAATAATATCATTTTCAAGAATGGAAGGATCTGGAGAACATTATGTTAACGAGATCATCCAATCATAAAAAAATAAGGGACATATGTTTTCATTAATATGTGCAACCTAGGGAGTAGTGGGGACACACAAGGGACTCAGGTTGATAATGGAGAACCCTCAGTGGGGCAAGGGAAGTGGTACAAGGGAAGGGGAAGGGCAAGAAAGAAGTGAATCAATGGAATTACTATCATAAACAATGTGTACATGTGAGACTATACCAATGTTATTCTCGGTACTTCATATGGGTGGGGGGAGATGGGGGGACACTAAGAGCTGTATGCATGTATGTTAACATCAAATAGATATTCATTGTGATGTGAGACTACAATGCACCAATAAAAGCATGTTAAAAAAAAGAAAAGATATTCTGCATCTTTGATCATTAGGGAAATGAAAATTAAGAGAATCAGGAGATAGCATTACACACTTATTAGCTTGGTTAAAATAAAAAATACTGATGATTCCCAGTGCTGATGAGGGTGCAGAGCAAAAGGAACTTTCATGCATTGCTGATTGTAACATAAAATGGTACAGGCAGTCTGGAAAACAGTTTGCCAGCTTCTCAAAAACCACCACCACCACCAACAACAACATAAACACTGCATAAATGAATAAAGAAATAAAAGTGAACACACACTTGCTATATGATCTAGAAATCTGATTTTTAGGCATGCATGTTAGAGAACTGAAAGTTTATGTCCATACAAAAACTCTACATAAATGTTTATAGCAGTGTTATTAGTAATCTGCAGAAACCAGAACATCACATATGGTCTTCAACGGAGGAAGCATAAATGAGCTGACACATCTACATGATGGAATGCTATCGCCAATAAACAGGAACGAGCTATTGGCACGCACTAGAACTTGAGTGAATCTTCAGGAACTTACGCTAAGTTAAAGGACTCAAACTCAAAAGGTAATATATTGTATGATTTCATTTACATAATATTCTGAAGATGGTGAAGAAAAAAAGGAATAGAGAATAGATCCATGGTTGTCAGGGCTGAGGAATGAGTAGGGTCTGATCACAAAGGGCAGCAATACCTCTGATCTATGCCGGAATTGTTTTGCATCTTCTCTGTGGTCATGGTTAAATAATCTCTACATGTTAAAAACTCACAGATCCACATCAAAAAGAGTGAACTTTACTGTTTGTAAATAATATAGAGTTCCATTTGAATCACTCTCACTGCTTCAGGTAGAATTGGAAAATTACTCAATGCGCCCTCAACTCTCCCATCTCTAGTTATATGCTAAATGAAAGGGTTCAATAGTTTGCTCTTTTATTAATACATTTTAATATTCAGTTATGAACTTAATAGATGGCCCAAAGGATAATATTAAAACTAATAGCTTTAAATCCTGATATTTTCCAGGATTTCAAGCCTCCAGTATCCCCTTTGCATGTACTTAGTTCTCCAGACCACATTTTAATTAAAATGGTGATTTCTATAAAACATTTAATCATTTATATTCTGTAATGCTTTCTTTAAAATAGGATAGGATGAAAATTCTTCCTTATTCTCCTTAGTACCCATTTCTTCACCTTTCTCAATTCATTCTGACAATTTTTTTCCTATAAGAGGAGACTTAAGATGGGAGATTTGCTTAAAGTAAATGACTGCTAATGTTGCTTTGGAGGGAGGGAAAGGTTTACTAGAATATTCCACCACCCAAAACAATACTTTTTCAAAACTAGAAATCAGTATAGTGCATATTTTTCACAATCTTCTAGTATGAGGATTAAAGACCAATTAAGTTTCATAAACTGCGAAAGGCCTGAACTTTTACTCTACTTGCAAACTTGCTCGCCTGTCAGAGTTTCATAGATGCCCTGTGCCAATCTTCAGTCAGTCAAATCAGCAGTTACAGAATTATAGCTCAAAAAGCTGGGTGTAGTCACACATGCCTGTAATGCCAGTATTTGGGAAGCTAAGACAGGAGGATTGCAGGTTCGAGGCCAGTTCAGCAACAGACTGAGGCCCTGTTCCAAAATAAAAATAAAATAGGGCTGGGAGTGTAGCTCAGAGATAGAACACACCTGGGTTGAATCCCCAGCACGAGAGAGAGAGAGAGAGAGAGAGAGAGAGAGAGAGAGAATTGTAGCTCAAAGAGATTATTTTGGCTTTGTGTCCTCCAGCTTGATATACAGCTCCCAGTTCAGTCTATTGCTTGGTCCCTATCCCAAGTATACTTACTTGCAAGTTATCAGATAAAAATGACTCAATGAGACACATACTGTTTCCAAGAGTATGATCAGATGCTAAGTCTTCTTTTGGGTGGGGAGAAGGGACAAAGAGACAGCAGTTTTTCCTTTATTGCTAGAGCTTCCCTTCCTTACTATGAAAATTGTCCAAAATGCATTGACTGAATATGGACAATAACTTCCCCCTTGGGACTGATAGGATGATGATTTGTTCTCCTGTATTTAACAGAGCTGTAAAATTCAAGTCAGCCCCTCTCCATAGTTCCTTAGCATACCTGATCAGGTGCATATGGCTTTTGGTTCCCCTGAAGACAGGTAAATATTGACCTTATCTCTAATTTGTTTTTCTCTTAAAATCAGTTGTGTTTAGATTAGAGGAGGAGACAGGGTCAGAGGTCATGTAGGGAGACAGTGACTTGGCTCCAATAAGCAATTCATATTTGCTTTCCATTTTGAGTGGTATAACACGTAGCTCAACTGAATGACCCTCTAATGTTTCTGATTCATTAAAAACACAATGCCAAGCAACAGATTCTCATAATCAACATCATCAACTTCAGCTTTGGAGACCCTCCTTGGTTCTATGGCCACAGCTACATTTATTTCTAGTCAAAAGTCTCATGTTTCATGTTCTTGATATAATTTGGTTTTCTTACCAAGGTAATTTTTTTAGCAAGGAGGTGACCTTAATCTGGAGTATCCACTGCCTTCTTACCAAGGTGACTATATCCCTTAAATTCTCATTTGGTTTCAATATAAGGACTAGGGGAGTTTTCCAAGGGATCAGAGCTGACAGAAAAATTTATCCAGATATCTTTGGGTCAATTTCTCATTCTTTAGTAGGTTACCTCCATCAATATTGTAAACTCAAACCAGGACACTAACTGTATGAATACTAACTAGTCAATGCCTCATCCATGGTTTCTCATAGATGTCTGCCTATCTTAAAGAAATCTCCCTAAGAGGGCTGAAATTTCCTTATAGCACCCAGGATCCACTGGAAAAATCTCTGAGACTTTTTACTGTTGCCTGTGAATAGATCTAAGGTTGCCACGAGAGACTGTAGAAGGAAGCTGAGCCCTACACTGCCCAGCTGCTTCCATCCTTTCTTAACAAACATTGTCCATACCCAACCCATCCTCCATCTCCCAGCTGATGCAAATTTCCAATGATTTGCCTGATTTCTCTTCATAGTGGTCACAAATTTCCCTTATTTCACACTCAATATTGCCCCTCTCTGTAACTTGGTTGAAAGGGAATCAGGTATTCTACTTAGCTGTGATGATTTTATTACTAGTTATTACAAAGGCATAGACCTGAAGTGGACTGTAAGTTTGACCAGGAAGTCTCCCTATTCCCCTATGCACAGCTGTTTATTTCCTGGTATTCAATCAGCAACATTCTCCCCACTATCTCATTAATAGGCAATAAAGGATCATTTGATGCCCAGTTGACCATAATTGGTTAAATATTTGATAATGATCAGTTAGATCAGCCTGGTAGGAAGTAAGAGGAAAAGAGGCAGCAGTTTTTCCTTTAATTTTTCCTTCTTCTCTGGGTTAATATGGAAATAATTGACTCTGTTCTACTATTAAATTACCCAAACTTCTGTTTAAAGAAAATCAGTGGAAAGAAGGAAGTCATAAATTTCAATTTCCAGATGGAAGATTCACTTTTACCTAAAAGAATTTAATCAAAAAGAAAAATGAGTTGTTAGACTCATGCATTTCTGAGAAAAAATGGGGGTGTGGAGTATTGAAGCTTGAGAGGAGCTTAATAAGCTTTAATTGGTCCCCAAACGTCTGGGTGAGTTCTGGTTAAACTTGTCATAGGTATAAGCATCAGTGGAAGAAAGCAAGATTTGAGATATTGGACAAGTTACAAAGAAAAGACATACCCTCATTTCTATGCACCTTCTCAGTGTGTGCATGGGAAACAGTTGTACAGTTAGTTTAGACATACTGATATGGAGGAGAACCCGCAGGCAGAGAGCCCAGGCTTAGGAATTTGACAGAACCGGCAAGAAGTTCTAGCCACATACTTGCTCATATGATTTTAAACAAATTCCTCAGTCTCTTTGCACCCTAACTTTTTTTTTAATTTCTAGCTCTGTGACAATACTATATAATTTTTACTGTGAGGATATAGGATGAGATAATACACCTCAAATGATCAATGCAATGCTTAGTACATAGAATCCTGAATAAGTGATACCTAGCTATTATTAGTAGTAGATGAAGATCATAAGTCTCTGTTTGGTGTTACTAGGGAAGATATATATAGGACACCATTAACTAGTTGAAGAATTGGTAGCTTGCTACATAGCATACATTCAGAAGCCAAGAATTCTTCTCCAAATAACTCTGAGTTGGTAAGACTGATTCCTGAAATTTCATTCTTAGAATTTTATCACCCTGGGATTAAGGTGTCAAAAAATGCTTTCAGAATATTAAAATCACTGGCACATGGTAGCATACCACCTTTCTACCACTTTAAGGATAAGGAACCTGATTTGATTCAACCCTGTCCTGAGAGTAAATGAACAGGTGCTAAGAAGTTACATGATAAGAAAGAGTTGTCTTAAAGAGACAGTGGAGAATAAGGAAGTGAATTTATTTGAACATGAATTTTACCACTTTCATAATTTTGTTAAAGTTCAACTCTATCTTAGAATTAATTTCTAAAGAAATGTCAGCCTGCCAGATTCAAGAGTTAATAAAAAATTTCATAATTTTTGAATTACTGTTTAAAATTTTTAATTCCACATAAGTAAATATAGATTTTTGAATGGAACTTTCACATTTAGGAAATAATATGGGTTCATTGCAACCTTGGTAACAATATACTGCTAGGATTTTTCTTCGTGCTTATAAACCGTGCATGGAATTGTAGTATCTTCTGTGGCCTGTCATGAATGACCATTCATACACTAGAAATTTTCTAATTTGTCTTTCCTGCATTAGATGATCTCCATCTGCTTTAGTTGGAGTGTAGACTATTTATTAATGCACAAATTCTTAGTATTAAAAAACCAACAAACTTCTGTATTATTTTTCATGATAGTAACTATTTGTAAATTATGATCTTCAAAGAGTCTTAGGAACTATGTATACAATTGCTCACTCATGATAGATCACCCCCGCCACACCTATGGAAAGTGTCTACTCTTCCCCAGCTCCAATGAATTCAAGGTGTAAGGAGAACATTCTTACAGGGAAGCCTCACCTGTGGTTGGGCAGGTCTGGTGAAAAGCTCTTTCTTCTACTGAACCCAATTATATTTCTACTTTTTGGTCCAGGAGAGAATAAACCTTTTCACTTGGCCACATGATGGCTTTTTGAATAAATTTATGTTGTCCTCCTTTGGCCTCTAAAGCACACAAGTACACAGACACACTCACATCCTTATACCATTAGGCTGAATATCTTCAATGTACTAATATTATATGGTTTCCAGGATTCCCAGCCTTGCACTGCTTGATTTCTCTCTTCTGAAAGGCAATGTATCTAGGGCAACCATATACCACCACAGAAATTATAGTAATAGTGCTCTCCTCCACATGTTTTCATGATACACTGTAATGTCTCTGTTCTGCAAATAAAGATTACTTGCAAAATTCATTGATCCTGAATCACTGGCAGATGTGTGGGTTATGCCCTTTCATACTCATTCTCATTAGGAAAGTGTACAAGGTCCTATCATGGTTCTTCATCAGACTCCAAGAGGGACCCATGTCCCTTGGGTTGTGTGCTGTTAAGCTGCATAATTAGTGAAGTGCCAAGTTCCTTCTCTGGTGTGATCAGTGGCTGGGGTACAAAAGCTACATAACCTGGCAGCACATTGGCTCCAGCCTTGTCCTGCCGCCTCCATGTGTTTAAGGGTGGGTGTGGTGTCAGTCCCCTGACTTGTTCCAGGGTCTGGGGTCCAAGTATTGTAGTTCACTGTGATTGACTGCCTTACTCACTGGGCTGTAGCTGGTTTCCATGGAGCGTTGTAAGATATCAGCTCTTCTCATGTAAGACTAGGATCAGCCAAGTTAACTTTTTACCTGTTCTCTCCCTTCCCCAAACTGTGAAGAAGTCTCCAGGCATCATAATCTATCATTTTAACCCATTAAGAGTTATGTGACTAGTCACAGCCTCACTGTGGTTGACACTGGAGTGTAGTTGGGAATGGCTCAGTAACTACTGCCAGGGGAGCTCATGTTTACCTAAGGCAGAATAGGAAGGGCTGTTGGATCCTATAGCCCTGGAGGTGTCTAATAGAATTGTGTAACAGGGCCATTATCCATACCTCAGCATGGAGGGTGAGAAAAGGCTAACTACAATAGGCGGCATGGCTTCCTGGTCTCTTCTAGTGACTAGAGATCCTCTGACATTATGGTGCGATTGCATCCTGGTTCCTGATCACACCAGGGAGGGGATGGCAGGCACATAATCACAGAGTTGAAGTTCGACAGTCAAGGGCTCCAGGCTCTACCCCAGAAAAAATGTGAAACAGGACACCTGGACACCTCCTACTCATTCTGCAATCATGAATTTTCCTTCAGGTCTGATGCCAGGGCAATCTTGTGCCACTGCTGCTTTACCAAGCCTCATTCCACAGGCATAGAGGAGAAAAGCACGTTAGATATAAGACAATCTCTCTCTCTCTCATATCTTTCATGGTGCTGGGGATTGAACCCCAGGGCCTCATTCATGCTAGGTAAGTGCCCTACCACTGAGCTATACCTGTAGCCCTAGAGTACTCTAGGGCTACACTCTCTGCTTATCTATGCGATCATTTTGTGGAACAGTGGGGATTTCCCTGGACTTTAGCCCTGCCCTAGCCCTTTTACTGATTTGCTGTCCTACCTTAGATGAATCACTTAAGCTTTCTAAGCTCTAATATCCTCTATCTATAAAATGAGAAGGTGTGGTCTAGGTTCATGATTATAGTTCTTTGAGGTTGGAAGCATATCTTATTTGTATTTCCCTACTCTCGGTCTATAGAAAGTGATACATAGGTATGTTCCATAAATGTTTATTAAATGGATAGTCATATTTAACATTTCTTCCTGTTGGCATTTATGTGCTCTTTCAACTTGTTGAAATAATTTTGAATCGGAGTCTCTCTTTCATAATAAAAACTAGTTTTCCTCTCTTGTTATTTTATCTGCCTGCCTTCTACACAGTCATCTTAGTCACTGATACAAAGGCCGAAAAAGGATAGATCACTGTGTGCACTTTCATTGATATTTTAAGATAGACAGGAAGTTACAAATGTTCAAACTGACTCTTCCATTTTCTCCAAAATCTCCCTATATCTTAAGAGCACCTATGGAGAAATAGAGCATTCAATGTTTTGGACTGATGGAACTACAAAATTACCAAGAACTAAGGAAATAGCTGTTAAGATTGTTTATATGGAAATCTATATGCTTGCCATTAATTCTTGTGGTTGCTAATTTTATGTATCAGTTTGACTTGACTAAAGAATGCCCAGATAGTAGGTAAAACATTATTTCTGGGTGTGGCTATGAGGATGTTTCAGGAAGAGATTAACATCTAAATTAGTAGATTGAGTAAAGAAGATTCACCCTCACCAATATGACTAAGAATCATCCAATCCCCCCCCAAACAACAACAATGACAACAACAAGAAAGGAAGAGGAAGTGTCGATTTTCTCTCTCTTCTTGACCCAGGACATCTATCTTCTTCTGCCTTGGACATCAGACTCCTGGTTCTCAGGCTTTTGGACTGGGTCTGAATTCTGATATTGGCTTTCCTGGTTATCTGCTTGTGGACAATAATGTATCTTGGGACTTTTTGGCTTCCATAGTCATGTGAGCCAATTCCCCTGATAAATCTCCTATATATATATATATATATATATATATATATATATATATATATATTTTTTTTTTTTTTTTTTTT
>PVJS01012191.1:0-44352 GCA_004027185.1 Glis glis | reverse complement strand
CCTACGTTTCCAAAGAAAAATATAAGCAAGGACTTGAAATACTTTTATTTTTCAGATGATAAAACAATCTTCGGGTTCCAACCCTTTCGAGAAACAGAAAACAGGCTCCAAAATCGATAAATTTTCCCAAGAAGAAAATATGCAAATGTGGCTAAATTAGAAAGTGTATGTCCTGGATCTGAGAGCTAAATTGAACAATGGACTGACCCTTTCTTCTCAAACAACAGTAAAGCATCTAATGAATGAATCTAGTGCTCAGGAACATTTGATTATTTCATTGTCTTTCAAACAGTATTTGGGACTCTATGGGACATTTTCTGCTCTCAACCACCCCCCTTTGAAAACAAGTTCCAATCCCGGGAGACTCCTTTGAGTTCCTTGCCATTGTGTATCAGGTGCGGATGGGGACGTTCATGACATGCACTGTTCTGTTCATAGACTGAAGGCCAGAGGTCCTGCATTTCACCAGGAGTTCTTGGATGTGATCACTAAGTGAGATTTGGTGTCACCACTCCTGGAGGGTTTCGACGGGAAGGAACAAAGGGAAGCAGAAGTATGGATTATGTCACATTTCTCTCCCCCTTCTCTTCCTACTGTTTCCTTCACTAGGATATCTTCCTCCCCTGATTCCTAATCAGCCTCCTGTGTAGTGTTTGAGTTGGGGTTAAATGGCCACCTCTTCCACAAATTATTTTCCCCACAACAGGAACATCTCACCTCTCCTCCATCACAAAGCCAAAGACCCTCTACATGCCTTTTTGGTTGACTCATTGAATCCAAGTTTAACTATCACCAAGCTGTGTTTTTAGGCCTTATTTTCTGATGTATTTGGATTTCTACCAACTGCAAAACCTGGGTGTAAACAGCAGTGTCATAAGAATGTAGGGAGAATTAAATGGAGTGTTCCAAAGAAGACACTCGACTGCCCCCATTTCCATCCCAGCCTACTGTTTTCCAAGACAGCAAAATCGCAAATAGTATGCTTCATTGTTTTTATGAGTCACAGCACATAATATCCCTCAATCATGTTATATTGAGAAATTTAATTAAAACATCTTCACTAGGAGGGATTGTGGACTCTGGTTGAAATTATTAGTCTTCTGCAGCATGTCTCAGGCAGACAGGCCTTTGTGCTCCTGAGCACCTCTGAGATTGCCCCAGGTGCCCCAAGTTTAATGAAAGACTGTTCCTGCCCTGCATTCCTACTATAGTGTCCTCTCGTGATGTTTAACAAGACAAAAAAAAAATGCAGCAAAAAAAAAAAAAACTAAAAGTTTCAGGGCAATGGTAAAAGATAAAAGAAGGAAAATAACTAATTCATTCCCCCTTGTGTTTCTTTTTCTAGCAGTTACATTTACTTACTTTTAAAGGTTATCACCTATTTCTCTCTGGCTAAAAATAAATTAATGAAAATTTTTGTCCAGAAGGCTTTCCTTTGAAAACTCCACAACTGCAGTCAATTAGGCCTGGGAAGAGAGGGGTGTGGAGCTGAGCAGCAGCCAGAGAAACAGAGGTGGGGGGCTGTGGGGGGTGAGGAGGGTAAGGACATTGCTTCTATCTTGGTGGCAAAGTCACATTCTTATCACAGCCCTGACAGCTGCTCTGATTCGCACGTGCACCACAATAAAACTGTGATTAAACCCATTGTTTCTTGAGTTATTTTTTATTCTTATCTTTTTTTAAGATAAACAGATGTTTGATATCCTGGAGTGAAGGCAAACAACTAAGATTTTAGGTATGCATGTCTGGATGTAAACATGTAGAGATTTTATAGATTTCTCTGGGCTTTATCCGTATAGGTGGTATGAAGTGATAATAATCATGTCATAGGGGCCACTCCTGGTGTATTAGAATCCCCTATTCACCTCCTGCTGCTCATCTTCTACCAAGCATGCATGCACACACACACACACACACACACACACACACACACACACTCACACACACACACACACACACACACACACTCAGCATATGTCTTTTCTGTACATGGAAACCTGTGTCTGTAACTGGAGGTCAGGAGAGATTTTGGAGTGAGGAAGAGCAGGAGGTAGAAAGGAGGGTGAGTGCAACAGTATGACTTCAGTTTTTGCCACTCCCTGTGACCCAGGTAGCATAGCCCAGACAGTGCATGTCAGATGCTGTGTAGCTCTCCAAGAGATAGTTGTCAGAACCTTCAGCAGAGGTTCAGATGGGGTGCTGAGTGGAAGAGACTGGTTCTCCCTCACTGCAGATGGGGTAGCACTCCTGCAGAAAGGAAACCTGGGGACATGCTCAGTCCCATCAGGGCAGTAGAATTAGCTGTCCTAAGGGTGGGCTGTTATCTTTGGGAATGCACACAGAAGCTGACTGTCAGTCTTTGTGTTTGTATTACCATGGATCAGAAATTCTGAGCAATGCTGGTGATGAAACATTCTTTCCTAAAACAAAACAAAAAAATGGACATTTTTTTGGCTCAAAGTTTAAATAACTACTGCAATTACTATTGAGTTCTAAATACATAAACATATACATTTGCTTCAAATGAGCACATTTTTATTACTTACCTTTTAATAAACAAACTATCCTATCTGGAAGTGCCTTCTTAGGATTCTTACCTGCACAGTAAGCTCCTGACAGACAAGGTCTATACAACAAGTAACTGACTCGAAGGTGGCTTTATGAAGATTTCTAGTCATGCACACTTGCTGTAGGTTCCTGTTTCTATTCCTTGTAACACAGTACAACAGTGGATTCAGGGTGAACAAGGTACCAGAAATTGTAAAGATAAAGAAAAAGAAACAGGTTAATGATAACCATATCCTCTTTCTCTTCCTCCTTTTTCTTTTTTTTGGCACTGGGGATTGAACCCAAGGACATTCTACCTCCAGGCTAAAATTCCAGCACTTTTTACTCTTTCATTTTAAATCAGGGTCTTTCTAAGTTGTTGAGAGTCTCACTAAGTTGCTGAGGCTGACCTTGAACCTGCGATCCTCATATATCAGCTTCCCAAGAAACAGGATTACAGGTGTTCAATATTGTCCTTCTTTGTGACCCACCTGCCATTTTGTATTTAATGGTCAAAACAGTGATGTCTAACTGTTAGAACTAAGACTCTGTTTGGTGAGTGCTGATTTTTGGTCACATGTGAAATATTCTATTGCATTTAATAATAATTGAAAATTTAATTTTGGTCTTGTTTTTAATTACTTGATTTAGAATCAAAGAATAATATCAAAAATAGTGAGTTGGTAGAAACCAGTTTTTGCCTAACAGAATAGAGAGGGACTATGCATCTCAGACTTCAGGGCCTGGGAGCATCCTGAGCCAGCTTCATGGGTTCAGATGATAGAAACTTCCAGAAGCACAAAGGCTTCTTGAAGCAAGAATGAAGAGAAGCTTGGGTCAGTGCAGAAGAGGAAAAATGTGGTGGGAATGGCAGCCTGGCTTGTGGAACTCTAGGCTTTTTTGAGTGTTCTCCACAACAACGGGCTCCTTAAGAGGAGCCAGAAGTTCTTCTCCAGTTATGTTCTGTGGGTCAACATTATTAGAACCATAAACCTCCTCCTCTATAACAACAGGGTTGTGGTAAGGTATAGAATATCCCCTGTAGAGCTCATACATTAATATTCAGAGTTGATGTAATTAAGTCATGAGGGTAGTAATCAAATCAATGGGTAAATCCAATTTAATGGATTTACTGGGTGGTAACCTAGGCAGCTGGGGTGTGGCTGGAGAAGGTGGGTCCCTGGGAGTGTGGCCTTGGGGAAAGTGCTTTTGTCTTTGAATTCCATTGCTTGTTTGATCTCTTGCTTCCAGTCCCCATTGATGTGAGAGCAAAGCCCTTGTTCTCTCTTGTTTTCTGCTTCCTCATGGCATGCCCTTTTATCCACAGACTCCAGTCTCACATGTACTGAGCCCCCAATCTCCAAAAAACAGTAAGCATATCAATCTTCCTTCCTCTAAGTTGTGTAATCAGTTGTGTTGGATTATAGTAATTGGGATGTTGTCTGAGACAAACAGGAAGCATAGTTGTATAGGTTTCCTTCCTTCCTACTGTCAACACATATATTATCTCAAGCCTCTTTGCAAGTTAATCAGACCCAAGGCAATTTCTAGAACATTCTATTATCACACATGACCTCAAAAATAGGTTTCTTCTAAAAACACAGTTAACATATACTGGGAAATACTGTAAATCAGATGGGCATACTTCTAATTTTAAAAATGAAGAGACTGAGAATTGAAATAACTTGTGTAGGATCATCCATGTACAAAGTGGTTATTGAAAGATTTTGGTTCAGTAACTTTTGCTGAAGAATCTGTTCTCATGACCAAGTCATCATCCTGGCACCCCTGAGAGGGCTGCTATTTAAAGTATTTCACCATGGATTTCCTATGGAATATTTATTCTTTAATAATGAAACTTCAATATCTTTATCCACAATACCTTGCTTCCTCAGCATTCAGAGCCATTTTGCTCATGAAGGGTTATATTATCTTCTTAATCCTAATGTATGCTACTGTATAGTGTTCCTGGGCTCTGTAGTATCAGTGTTAGTTAAGCTAATTCAAAACCAATTGTGGGTTTAATTCATTTAATAGGCATATTCTCCTGTAGTTGGAAATAAAAAAATCCCTTAACATAGCACTCAAATATCATAGTTTTTACTGATTTATTGATAGAATAATTTGTATTGCCTATTTGATCTAAAACTAACCAAAGCAAATAACAGCTTAGTGCCACATCCAATCCAAGAGAATTTTATAAGCAACCCAGTGAACCTGACAAAAACATGGATATTTGGTTCTTTTCACCTTCCAAGTGCTCAGCTGTCAGTGTTGATTCCTGGCTTCTATTCCCTGCTTCACCATTTTCTCTTTTTTTTTTTTTTTTGCAGTACTGGGGATTGAATTCAGGGGCGTTCTACCTCCACGCTATGGCCCCGGCCCTATTTTTTATACTTTATTTTGAAACCGGGTCTCACGAAGTTGCGGAGGGCCTCACTAAGGAGAGAGAGAGAGAGAGAGAGAGAGAGAGAGAGAGGGAGAGAGGGAGAGAGAGAACTAGAGAGCTGAGGCTGGCCGCAAACACAGATCCTCCGGTCTTCGCCTCCCAAAGTACTGGTATTACAAGCGTGCACCACCATGCCTGGCTCCACCATTTTCTTTGTTTTATAGAATCCTCTTTACTGGACTGAATTATTTATTTATTTATTTATACTTTTATTGGAGCAGTATAATCTCACATCATAATGCAGTTCATAGTGATAGTGATGTACATACATGCAGTACTTGGTGAGCTTTGTCTCATGTCCCCCCACCCTACTCCCTCCCCTTCCCCAAATATAACATTGAGATTGGCATTGGTATTTCCACACATGTACACAATGTCAATGGAAGTGTTTCCTTCATCAATTCTCCCTCCCCCCTTCAAAACTCCTCTAGAACACATCCCTTGCTCCACTGGATTTTCTCCTTCATTATCTAAAGTCTTTCTGGTATCCATCCTCCTTACTACCTAGTTTCCAAATATGAGATAAAAACCTATGACCCTTCACTTTCTGTGATTGGCTAATCTCACTTAACATAATTTTCTCCAGGTCCATCCATTTTCCTGCAAATGACATAATTTGGTCTTCTTTATTGCTGAGTAGAATTGCATAGTGTGTATGCCCCATAATTTTATAATCCATTCATCTGTTGATGGATGCCTAGGTTGGTTCCATAATTTAGCTATTGTGAACTGTGCTATGAATGTGTATATGCATTTATCACTACAATATTCTGGTTTAAGTACCTGTGGAAAGAAACCAGGAATGGTATATTTGGATCATATGGTGAATTCATTCCCAATTTCTGAGAAATTGCCACACTGATCTCCATAGTAGCTGAACTAATTTGGATTCCCACTAACAGTGTATTAGAGTGCCCATTTTCCCACATCCTTGCCAGCATTTATTGTTGTTTGAATTATTGATGATTGCAATTCTAATTGGGGTTAGATGGAATCTCAGTGTAGTTTTCATTTGCATCTCCCTGATTGCTAATGATGTTGAACAGTTTTTCATGTAATTATTAGTCATTTGTATTTCTTCTTATGTGAAGTGTCTATTTACTTCACTTGCCCATTTTTTGATTGGGTTGTTTGCTTTTTTAGTGTTAAGGTTCTTAAGTTCTTTGTATATTCTAGGTATTAGTCCTCTATCTGAGGAGTAGCTGGCAAAGATCTTCTCCATTTCTGCAGGATCTCTCTTTTGACTCTTGATGCTTTCCTTTGATGAGCAGAACCTTTTTACTTTATTGCCATCTCATTTATTAATGCTTTTTTTTGGCAGTACTGGGGACTGAACCCGGGGGCATTCTACCTCTGAGCTACATTCCCAACCCTATTTTTTATTCTTTATTTTGAAACAGAGTCTCACTAAGTTGCAGAGGGCCTCACTAAGTTTCTGAGGCTGGACGCCAACCTGCAATCCTCCTATCTCAGCCTACCAAGTACTTTCTCCACACTTTAATACTTCAAGATTGTGAACCTCCAGAATGCCAAGCCAAACCATACAGCAAACTTCTGCAACTGCAGCTGAACTCATCAAGAATGAGAAACTACAGACAACGTAACTTATGGAAAATAGGCATTGAAAAAGGTCTAGAAGCACAAACCAAGGATATTAGAAAACTCTTCAGAAAAATATCTGATGCCGGGCGTGGTGGTGCACGCTTGTAATCCCAATACTTTGGGAGACGGAAACCGGAGGATCCGAGTTCGCGGCCAGCCTCAGCTCTCTCTCTGTCTCTCTGTCTCTCTCTCCTTAGTGAGGCCCTCCACAACTTCGTGAGACCCGGTTTCAAAATAAAGTATAAAAAATAGGGCCGGGGGCATAGCGCGGAGGTAGACCGCCCCTGCGTTCAATCCCCGGTACCGCAAAAAAAAAATAAGAAAAATATCTGATAATTTCCCAAATATTGAAAATGAGATGGGCATCCACATATAGGAGACACTCAGACATAAGACAAGATCAAATAACTTCACACCACATAATAATCAAAATGCAAAACATATAGATCTAGGAAAAAATCTTAAATGCATCAAGAGTAAAATGATAGGTGACATTCATGCACAAAACAATAAGAATCACTCCAGACTTCTCAACCCAAATTATGAAAGCCAGGAGGATCTGGTATGATGTACTCCAAACCCTGAAAGAAATAACCTCCTAACCAAGACTGTTTTCTCCAGCAAAGATATCTTTAAAATTGACCAAAATTGACAGAGAAATGAAATCCTTCTATGACAAGCAGAAACTAAAATAATCTATGACTACCAAGATAATACTAGAGAAAATACTTAAAAAAAGAAAATGCAAAGAAAAAAGAGATAAATATCAGAACCAGAGAAGGAAAGAACTCTATGATATGAGCAACTATTGACGGTGAAAAAATACTATATCAAACATAAAATAAACCTCAAAATGACAGGAAGCAAATATCTCTCAATAATAACCTTGAATGTCAAAGGTCTAAGATCCCTGATTAAAAGTCATAGACTGAGGTGGGTATGGTGGCGCATGCTTGTAATTCCAGTACTTGGGAGGCTGAGACAGGAGGATCTGAGTTCGCGGCCAGCCTCAGCTACTTAGTGAGGTCCCCCGCAACTTAGTGAGACCATGTTTCAAAATAAAGAATAAAAACATAGGGCTGGGGGTGTAGCTCGGAAGTAGAATGCCCCAGTGTTCCATCCCCAGTACTGCAAAAAAAAAAAAAAAAGACATAGGCTGGCAATGTGGATTAAAGACCATAATCCAACTATATCCTGCTTGCATAAAACTCACCTTATGGGCAAAAATATTTATAGGCTAAAGGTGAAAAGATATAAAAAGATAGTCCATGCAAATGGAGACCTTAAACAAGCAGGAGTACCAATTCTCACATCTGACAAAGTAGACATTAAGCTAAAATTTATTAGAAGAGATAAAGTGGATCATCTCTTACTAATAAAAAGAACAATTCAGCAAGAAGATATAATGATAGTAAATATTTATGCCCCAAACTTGGGTGCACCTACTTTTTTAAAACAAACTCTTGTGGACATTAAGACTTGGACTCAATTCAATAATACTGAGAGACTTCAACACACCTTTCATACTACAAGACTGATCTTCCAGACAAAAGATAAGTAAAGATATTTCAGACCTGAAGAACACTATAAACCAAATAGATCTAATAGACATATACAGAATATTCCTATCAACAACAGTTGAATGTACATTCTTCTCAGCTCATGGAAGCTTCTCCAAAATAGACCCTATTCTTGGCCACAAAACAGTACCAGCAAATCCAAAAAATGTAATTCTGTGCATCTTTTCAAATCATAGTGGAATGAAGGTAGAAATCAACAGCAGAAAGACCCAAAGAAATTACATAAATACATGGAGATTGACACACTCTTGAATGAGGAGTGGATCATAGAAGAAATAAGTGGAGAAATTTTTAAAACTCCTACAATTAAACGAAAATAGAGACAAAACATACCAAAACCTATGGAACACTTTGAAGGTGGTGCTCTCTGTGCTGCCTCCATTTCAACCATGTTTGAACTTTCTTTCTTCTGTTGCGTTCTGACTGCCTTTCTTCTCTTGTCAAGAAGCAGTCTTCTCTCTGGATTAGTTCCAAGTCTCAAAGTAACCCAAACATGTTGCGTTCCTCTACTCTTCCATCTTGGATCCCTTTGGACTGGCTTAGTTAGACTTATTCCATGTATTTTAATCATAAGTATGATACTCATGTTCTGGCATCCCATTAGTCTACATTCCCAAATACAGGGATTATAATCATGTGCCACCATTTCTGGCTTATAATAATTTTTTAAAAGTATATAATGCTCTGCCTATTCCCCCAAATTTCAGATTTTTGCTCTTTGATACCAAGATTGTATAGCTCATAAGATACCTTACTGGTAGTCAGGATTGTACACACAAGGCCCAGTCTGCTTAGTTAAATCAGATGTGATATCTCTACTCTCCTTAATTAAGTTTTCTATTTCTTACTCTATTAAAGCATAATCAGACCATGGCCTCTTCAGCTTGAGAATATGCTGATACCATGTGGCTGATGGGGCCAAGATCACATTAGGGACCAATCTGGACAGCATGCTCCTCAGAATATATGGCAGGATTTTCTAGGGAGGAAGAACAATAATAATGGTGTGTGCATGTACACCTGGCTATAAAGGATGGAATAAAATGCACTTCCCCTTTGAGCGCTGCAGCCTCCTCAGGGAAGAGTCAAAAGGAGGGGGTCGTTTTGATAAAAGCAAGAAGATGTGGGCAAGGTGCATGGCCTCTTATCTTTTCTTGCATCTGTTAAATTAGAACCTAATGCTCCTTCCACCCTCACTCCTTCCATGTTTGAGGTCATGCTGTTCTTCTCAGAGCACTTTAATAAATTCCCATTTTGCTTCAGATATTGTAGTGGACTCAATTCTTGTGAGGGTTGTTTTCCTTTGAAAGCCTTGTGCATATCTGTGCCTCCACGCTCCAGCTTTGGTGTGATTTCACACTGTCTGATTGCACCTGAAATCTTCCAAAAGTCCTTGGACCCTGGAGCCATAGTGTCATCTGGTAGGAAGACCACAAAGTGCCTAAGCGTTTAGAGTTTTATATCTCTCAACCCTACCATATACCTACATAGGGCCACCCTCAATGACAGACAACTATGATATGAAAGTACAGAGGCCAGTTTCTTTTGCTCTTTCATTTTTTTCCTCCCTCCCTCCCTTCCTTCTTTTCTTCTTTCCTTTCTTTCTTCCTCAATTCCTTCCTTCCTTTCTTTTTTCAGTACTGGGTATAGAACCCATAAACTCCAGTATGCTAGGCAAGTTACCACCAAGCTACATTCCCAGTCCTTCTTCTTATAAAAAAATATATATTTGAGACAGGATCTTGCTAAGTCACCCAGACTGGCCTTGAACTTGCAATCCTCCTTGGGAGTCAGCCTCCCAAGTAGCTGGGATTACAGGTGTGCACCACAGCACCTGATTTCTATTTTCCTTGAATCTTCATGCACACCCAGAGCCCCCTCCATAATCGGACTGAGTCTGGGACTTCTGCTAACACTGCAGCCTGATTGTCTTCTTTCCATCCTCTTGAATGAGTCAGCCATGCCCTTAGTATTTCTCTTGGTCATATTTAGAAAAAATAAAAAGATAAGACACTCAGTTCAATTTGAATTTCAGTTAAACAATAGTTTTTGTTGTTGTTTGTTATGTTGTATTTTCAGCATAAGTAGGTCTGACACTATATTGGAGACCTAGCTTCACTAAAATATTTGTTGCTTGTATTAAATTCAAACTTAATTGAGCGTCGTATATTTTATCTGGCAGCTCTATCTGAGAAGCTTTCCTTCAATATCATCTGCGCTCATATTCTTTACTCAGGGTCTGCTTCCAGAAAATAATATCTCCCAAATAGGAACCTGAGTAAGCCCAAGTGAGACAGATATATTCTGTTTTCAGAGTTGTGCAATAAGGATAATATATAACCTTTAGAGTACTGTAACAACCCACTTTAAAAGCAGATATTGTGTTGGATATTATTTGTTGGTTCCTCCAGATCCATTTTGTTCCCCTTACCATCTTTTTCTATGCCTGAGAAGCTGACTTTTGTAGCAGGCATAATCTGGCCTGTTTTATCATATGACCTTTGGGTGAGAAAGAACAAGGAGAAGACCCAGCAGGAAGTGTGGGTGCAGTTGAGGTAGAGGTTCCAGTGTCTATGACTTTGCTCTTCCTCTGCCAGGCCATGGGTCATAAGTGGCTACCCTTTCTGCCTCAGGCCTAGCTCTTGTCAGGGACCCTGGTTCTATAATGAAGCTCTCTCTAGGTCTTAGCAACCACTCACTCCCCAAGAGCCTTCAGTTCTAGGGACAAAAGCACTCCTTGTTTTGCCTTTCCCAAGGATGCTTCATCATCCTATATCAATTTATCTTAACCTGGGCCACACCTCTGTAAATATCCCTTCAGTAATTGTTCTTCTATCAACACAGTGCCACATGTTCTACGGGGGTCACAATCAACACAAATACAAATGCATTGAAAAAAAAAACAACCTATCTATAGTATAACAGAAATTATACACATCTCATTGTGATAAAAGTATTTTTTACAAATAATGTTTGAGATACTAATTTGCATACACTTTTGAATCTAATACAATATGTTATTTTTCTCTTTATTATTTATATGACTATTGTCGACTCAGTCAGATATCAGAATCCTGAAATAGTAGGTCTACTTTGAAATTAGGCAAATTATTTAGAATGCTGACTTGTACTGATAGTCAAAACATAGACTCATAATCCAGATAAACATGCATTTGCTTCCTGGACCAAAGTTGCAATAGGTAAAACACCTTAATTATTGCTTTAGTACAGATTTCAGTTTTGTCAGCTGTAAAATGAGAATAATTGAGCAGACATTGCAGGGTAGCTGTGAGGAAGAATCTAAAAATTCATGCAAAGCTCCTAGTACATGTTATTTGTGACATTGACACAATAATCAGGGACCATTTGTACACATTTACATATCATTGTACGTAACCCTAAAAGTCTACTCATTTCTATGATAGTGATACTTTGCAAGGTTTTGTGAAGATTATACACAACCTGTATGCTGAATACCACTCCATAAATGACAGCTACCATAATCATGAGGGAGAGAAGAGATGGAAGAACAACTTCAAGACAGGTGATATCCTCCTGGGAATTTGGAAAAGGTCAAAAGGTTCCAAGTAAAGAAGTTTGTTTGTTTTGGTCACTCCTGGGTGATGGCTTTGATCTGTCTGAGAAGGAGTCTTATTCTTTCTCTCCACAAGGAAATGATATGTGTTTAGTCTCATGATAGGAATAGATAAGCCTGAAGCTATTCTGAGGCCTGTCCCTGCCTGAGGCAAACATGTCACCTACTTCTAAATATGCTTCCAGACAACAATGATACCTGAGACAGCTCCAGGAGGCAGGAAGGGGCACAGGGGACTCCTGAGCAGGAAGCGAGGAAGCAGGTGCTTCTCAATGACGCCATTTCATTCCATTCTATAGAGACATATGTATTTTGGAATTATCCAGGACAAAGGGTATATCTATTGCTGGGCCCTCTACCCAGTGCCATGAAAGGGCCTGGTGGACTGGCAGAAGCCTGCTCTGTAGTACTGGGCCTCTCCCACATGGCAGTAATTCAGCATATTAATGGCAAAGATGGCGCTGGCGAATTCCTCAGGGGGAGGTTCCGCAGGTAGTTCCGGTAGTGACCTCAGGACCTCCTTCCATACTCATAGACAGGTGTCTCTACCAATAATAGATCAGGTGAGCGTGGTGCCACACCCTACTCATTGCGAACTTCCTGTACTATAAAAGAGAGATGTGCTTTCTAATAAACGAGTTCATGCCAGACATGGCTTCCGGTCCGGAGGAGGGAAGGTCCGGATCGTTCGGTGCTCACCCCCCTGCCCAGTTCGCGTCACTCTTGGGCCGGACCCAAGAATCTATCACTTTACATCATTATTCTGTTATCATGTTAAATCTTTATAATACAGATTAAGACAGAATAGAATCATCGAGTATGCTCCCCTCCTATATGATATGCTTCCTACACTCTGTCCCCTTAACAGATAATGTTCAGACTCATCTTCATGACAAGCATGGTATGTTCTGCATGTAGGTCTCATCTCCACCTCTCCTACATTGTCTTTTGTCAGTGACCTACATGTCTTCATGACAATGGACCAGTGATTATCACTCACCAAACCCGAGGGACAGCTCAAGCTCACACAGGTGACCACAGCCACCTCTGGGCGTCCCTCATTTCATCTTCATGGAATAGACAGTTGACCTCCTTTTTCTTTTGGTCCAGTTTCCCATGTCCCATCCCTCCCACACAATAGTGAAGTCTCTGCACAGAACTTCAGGGTGGAAGCCTAGATGGAGTGGAGCAAGGAATCCTGCTCGGACACCACATAGCATGCTGGGAAGTATGCCTGGCTGTTTCCTCTGTGTAACCACCCCTAAAATTCCAGTGCACCAACTGAGAGACCCAGGAATCATGATCTCATCATTTCATCAGGTGCAAAATTAGTTGAGAAATGTTCTTCCTGGGCTTCCATGAGCAAACAGAATGAATCCTGGAACTTCATGTTCAGCTTTCCTAGTTCACGGGGTATGAGTCTTCAGTGTTATTTGGGTGTCAAAGCTAAAACCAGGGCAGGGATTGAGGGAGGGAGGATACTCATTTCTTTTGAGTGTATTTTTCACATACGATTGGCAACCTATTATGGCAGCTCAAAATTAACCCAAGAAGTCAGAGGTCATGCCTGTCTTTCACCTTTGCCTCTTGTAGGCATAGACACCCTAATTGCTGGCAAAAAAATTGCATATTAAGGGAAAGATGGAGTCCCAATAGAAGATCCTTAAAAAACTCAAATGGCAATAACCCTGGTATTCTTGTAAACAAAATACTCCACTGGAGGTAGTGGGAACTATCATTGACTCAGAAAACAAAAATCTTTGGTTGATGGAGAAAATGAATCATTTCTAAAACCAGGAAAGTATCTTTTTTTTCTTGGTACTGGGGATTGAACCCAGGGGCATTCTACCTCTGAGCTACACCCTCACACCTATTTTATTTTTATTTTGAAACAGGGTCTCGCTAGGTTGATGAGTCTCACTACTTGCTGAGGCTGTCCTTGAACCTGTGATCCTCCTGTCTCAGCCTCCCAAGTACTGGGATCACAAGCGTACACTACCATGCCCAGTTGGAAAGTGTCTTCTGTATATGGAGAGACTCATGACACACAGGCAGGGTGGGAGCCAGGACATTTGGTGCTATAGGCTCATGCCAGTTTTCCTTTGTTGCATTCAGAGCTGAAGGACAAGCTTAGGATTCCCAAAGAAATCCCTACTTGTGAGAAACAGGCAGAAAGTGTGATTCACAATGCTTGTAGACTAGCAAGGCTTAGCCAAGTCTTGAAGGAGAATCCAGTTATTGACGACAAAGTTAGAGGTGGGAGTGGGTGCTGCGGATGCTCTCTGGAACTCCCAGTGGTGGAAGCAGCTCCAGCAGGAGAGTTTCCTCACTTAAACAGCTGGGTTGTGTATCTGTGGAGCCTTTGTCTTCCACAGCAAATAGGCATTTGGAAATGAGACAGCTGAGTTCATGTCACCAAGTTCATAGACAGAGAATCTAATAACCTAGTAGGGACTGAATCATGTGTGAGTTACTTATCTCAATATATTTTTTGATACTTCCTTTCAGCCCAGAAAAATAAGTCTCTGATAGTACTAGTAAAGAAGAAACCAAGGAAATTACTTGGTCAGCTTTTATGGTAAAAAACAAAAATCTTAAAAGCTAATACAATACATATCAGATGGAAGTAGGGCCAAAACTCTGCAGAGTAATGAAGTGTTAGTTTGTATCAGATGTCCCTGATTCCATATGTATTAGTTAGTTTTATTTTTGTAAATGTGACCAAAATACCTGATAGGAACAATTTAGCTCATGGTTTGAGAGGTTCAGTCCATGGTTGGCTGGCTCTAAGGCAGAAATATCATGGTAGCAGCACATGGAACAGTTGCTAAGCTCATGGCAGCTTGGAAGCAGAGAAAGAGAGGAAGGGATCAGGGACAGAAGATATAGTCCCCAAGGACAACCACCCTCCCTCTGTGACCTACTTCCTCTAGCCACACCCTACTTGCCTAGAGTTACCACCCAGGAGTCCAAATTTTTAGTCCATCCAATGGATCAATCCACCAATGAGGTTAGAACACTCATGATTCAATTATTTCACCTGTGAACATTGCTGCATTACCAACACATGAGTTTTTCATGGGGGACATTCCATAGCCAAACTGTAGTACCATATATTCCAGTGGATAAAGTATGGAAGGGCTGAACATTTGGTAGAGCATGTGGGAGTTGAAGACGCAAGCCACCTCCATCACTTCCCATCAGAGATTTTACTTAGTGAAGAAAAGATTTCATTTCCTCTCACTCTCTATGCCTCCACCCTGTTACCTTATGCTATATGTCTTTCTATGTCCTTCTCCACCTTAAAAATCTAAATCAATTCACAACTCAATGGCTTATGGATGTAACCTGACCTATACATTTTGGCCTATTTGTATTCAATTACTAGACTTCTCTCTCCAGCAAAATGGTTTTACAAATGGTGAAACTCTGCTTCACACACTTTTTAAAATTCCCAATGTGTGCTACAAATAAGTTTGTGTGCCTAGCCCTAAGTTACCCTTCACTCCTCAGGAAGCCTTGCCTTCCTACTATTAGTAGGAACTAAGTGTTCTTGATATGAGATCCCGCGAACATCATTCCTATATGCATCATAGTAATTATCATACTACATCTTGAAAACAAGAATAGGTACCTTATCTCTGTTGCAGTGCTTAGCACATATAACTGTACTTTGATCTATCATCTATCTATCTATCTCTTCCTCTATAACTATCTGTTTATACTTAAGTATTCTGAAAATAGAATTTTCTTTGAAATAATGCTAAGGAATTGTATCATGCAAGAGATAATTAAAGAAACTGAAGTTTGTTATTAGAAATGTTGAACTATTTGACAACAGAATGATTTTATAATACATCGTTTCATAATAGGCCATGATATTCTATTATTTTCCTAATTACATGATCTCTTTCTGACTGGGACATGCACTCCTTGGGTACATAGATCCTTCCCCTCTTTCCCTCTTTTAAAACAAAGTCCCCAGAGTTCTGTAGATGGTAGATGTATAGTACATCTATTGTGAATGAATGAAGCTATCTGAAGTCTTGGGGGTGAGAAAGCATACTTACTTGCTTCCCAATATGTAGAGCTAGATCCCATATTAGTGGTGCTTAAAAGAGAAATCAGATTCTCTGAAAGAGGACAAAAGGAATGGAATGGTACAAACCTCGGAGATGCTAGTTGATGGAAGTCATGAGCATGAGGGTCCATGGCCATCTGAGATGCCTCTTCAAAGATAAACACTTCTCTTTGAGGCCATGTGGACTGATGCTCTCATAAGAGCAAGTGCTTGGCTCTATATCAAGAACAGATTTATTAAATTTAATAGACCAGAATAGTATTACATAAAGAATACTGTCCCTTAGCTGCAATCAAGTCACTCAGCCATCTGATGGTTTCATTCATTTCCTAAGCACTTCATATTTCCTATCACTGCCACTGGGTAGAACCAGATATGGGCCCATCCGCTGAACTGGGGACACTCACAGGGGGAATTGTGCCTCCACTCTTCACTGACGCTTCCTAAGAAGCTCGTAAGCCTCAGCTTTAGAGTGCTTTTTGTTTTTGGATATTTGGTGTTTATTTGCTGTTTGTTTGCTTATTTATTTATTTATTTATTTATTTATGGTACTGGGGATTGAACCCAGGAGCATTCTAATTCCGTCCTATACCCCTAGCCCTATTTTATTTTTATTTTGATACAGGGTCTCACTACTTACTGAGGGTATCCTAGAATCTCTGCCTTCCAAGTACTGGGATTACAAGCATGTGCCACCACACCTGGCTCTTGCTGCTTATTTTTTAATACAAATTTCTCTTTGGAATTCCAACGAAAGTTTGAGTGGTCATGGGTTACCCCTGATTCTCACCCTCCCATCAGTTTCTGGTATGAATACCTTCTATAGGTTTATCTAAAATGCTTTATGTGCAAGGAGAAGGCTATGAAGTTCCTGGTTGGCTCTCAGGCTGATGGTGTGGTGCTCTTGTACAATATAGTAGCTGAGGAACCAGGGACACCTAATTTGACTCTTCAGCCCAATATTACCAAACAGATGAGTTAAATATTGCAAAACTGAGACATTGGCAACTAGAAGCCCAAGTGTCAATTCATTATTAAGTAGGGCTGTAGACCCAAAACCTAATCAGAACTTGAGTAATTTGTCAGTGATATAATAAAGAACAGGCAGCATATGTTGTATGGGATTTCTCTGAGTTTGATTCCCTTTACTTCCATCACCAAAAGTAGTTTTCAAGACATATTTCTCTCTCTAGACACATCCAAAGCAATTTCAGATGTGTCTGACTCCTATTCAAGATCGTGTCCAAAATGCTGGAAGCTCCTCCATCTAGTGTCCCAGGCATCGCCTTAATTCTTTATGAGGTCTTCAAGACATCAGCTCTGACCTTAGGTTTGACTTTGAGAATTTTATTTCTTTGGGGCAGTTTACCTTAGAAACACCTTCAGTTTTTGCCCTGCAACATGAATATATACCCTGTGTGTCCTGCTTGTAAATTTAAAATATGTACTTAGGACTAATTAGATGATACCTAGAACATACTAAACCCTGAGTTAAACGCAGAGTTCCTTTGGTGCATTTTTTAACTTCCAAGCATCCGTAGGCAACGGTTTTGCCAGTCACTTTGAAACCACATGGCAGGGATGGCCCTTGACCCAGTCTGCTCTAAAGGTTGCCTTGATGCTTCTCTGGGTTCTGATATTCCTTTACCTTCCAACTTCTTTCTGCCATTCTTTATGAAAGCCAATGTTGTATGTTATGCTAATTTCCATTTCTGGGTATTAACTGCCATAATAGCTAACTGCTACTACAGCAACATATCTTCCCCAAACCTAACCACTTAAAAGGACTACTTGTTTAGCTCATTCTTTCTCTAGTTTGGCAAATGGTGGCTGTTTTCCACTTTTGCTGATCTTGGCTGTACTCTTGTGTCTGTAGCTTGTGATGGGCAATTTTTCTATCTTGCTGTGTTCCTTGTTGCTTTTTTATTTTACAGGAGTCTAGACCCTGATGATTCCACAGCTAACAGCAGATACATGACTGAGCCAAGATGAGGAAAGGAGAATCATTGGGCTGAATCCATATCACATTCCCAACTCATAGGACTTTAAATTAAATACATAGTTGTTGTTTGAAGTCCTAGGATTTGGAAGCATATAATCCAACTGCTATAGCATAGGACATGCCAAAAACCTATGAAACATATACCTCCCAATGTGTGTGGGAGGAAGGCAGAAAGATTGCTGACAAGTCTGACGATTTAAAGTCTCTCACCCATATATGTATGGGGAAATTAAAAATAAAATGGGGGAGAATTGATAAGGAAAAGACTAAGTGAGCAAGAGAAAGATACCTTGGACAATTACAGGTTTTAATAGGAAAATAATATGCATTCAGTTTATGGGTAAAAGTAGAGAGCATTAATAGTCTTCCCCAGAAATCAACATTGATTTGGGTTGCACTTAGAAAGTGTATATATTTGGATCTAGAAGAGCCATTATAATGTGGATGCCATAACAAGAGATCTTGGGGATATTGAGCTGCTAGCAAGTGTTCAGAAATGAAAATGCTTCTAAATTCATCTGTTTTGCACACTTGGCCTCCTTTGGTACTAGAAACTGTACTTTCTTTTTTTTTTTGTGGTACAGGGGATTGAACGCAGGGGCGTTCTACCTCCACGCCATGCCCCCGGCCCTATTTTTTATACTTTATTTTGAAACCGGGTCTCACGAAGTTGCAGAGGGCCTCGCTAAGAAGAGAGAGAGAGAGAGAGAGAGAGAGAGAGAGAGAGAGAGAGAGACAGGGAGAGAGAGAGCGAGAGAGCTGAGGCTAGCTGTGAACCTGGATCCTCCGGTCTCCGCCTCCCAAAGTACTGGGATTACAAGCGTGTGCCACCACGCCCGGCTAGAAACTGTACTTTCTGTGGTCTCAGTGTGTGCACGCGTGCACACACACACACACACACACACACACACACACTACTATGAGAAAGAGCAAACTTCAGGCAGTGATGACATGCCTCCACACACACAAAAGCATGTTCTGTGGGAGGAAGGGGAGGGGAGAGAAGGTAATGAGTTTCTTCTCTTTTGAAGAAGTCAGAGTTAGGGCCACAGGTCTGTCATTCCGGTGAGTTCCTGGACAGAATGGGAAGTTGAGCTTCTAACACAATTATTTTAGTTCGATTTTGTTGTTGTTGTTGTTGCTATGACCAAAATACCTGGCAAGAACAATGTAGAGAAGGGAAGGTTTATTTGGGCTCATAATTCCCAGGGTTTCAGTCCATGGTCAGGCAGCTCATGCTCATAGAATGGATCAGCAGTGGGACTTTAAAGCATGGTGGAGAAGAAAAGCTACACTCAGCTCATGACAGTGGAGGAAGCAGAAGGAGAGAAAGGAAGTGACCAGGGAAAGACAAAGTCCTAGGCCCATGCCCCCAGGGATCCAGCCCCTCTGGCCATGTCCCACCTCTTAGCCTGGTGCCCACAGGGAGTTTAGGGTACATTTTAAATCCAAACCATAACAATGAGCGTAACTCTCTCCTCTCCTTTCCTCTCTTTCATTCTTGCTTTCACTTTCACTCTCTGCCTCTTTACTGCACTTTTATATAAAGTAAAATACTAATTAGATCAGATTGGATCCTAGGAATTTAAACTTTTCTGAAATCATTATTAATGTCAGCCCTTCTGCTGCTTCACTAGAACAAGAATAAATAAAAGGAATATTTTATAAGAGAGTAACTAAAAATAAGAGTACTACTTTCTTTCAGTGCAGCATATGATATAACTTTAGGATGAGCCATACTTCAGCCAACATCACCATCACAATTCAGGCCCCATGATGAGTAGCAGGTGCATTTTGTAGAAACCTGGGTGCATGCTTTCATTTAGATTCTTCTTGTAGGTTTATGGTATCTTCTGACATAAAAACTTATCCATGAGCCACAGATGGAGGTTTTAAGGATCTAAACTTTTGTAATTTTTGGCATTCATCATCAAGGATGTATCTTATATTTTCCTTCACATTCAACATTTGTAGGTCAGAGGAGAGCCCCCATTTAATAAAGCTTACATTCCAACTTGGAAAATAATAAACAAAATTGAACTACTGTTGCTAGATGTCAGGTTAATGGATTATGAGCAGCAGAAATCCTGTTGGCTGCTCTAGTGGACACCCCTGGCATGAACTCGCATGTCTATTAAAGCAGTGTCCTTCTTGGCATAATTGTTGCGTGGAGGAGGCGGAGGCTCTGTGGACCTTTGCTGGGTCGCACCTGAGCACTGAGCTGCAGTAGCTGTCCCTGCATGAGAGTAATGTGGTCCCTGTTGATGTCTGACCCCCGCCAGGAGGGATGCTGAGCGACAGTGGCTATACAAGATACACAGACAGACCTGCTGTGGCTTTCCCCTGAGCAAGTAGTCCAGAGGCAGGTAGGGCAAAACAGAACTTGCAAATGGCAAAATTGGGTCGGCTACCATGAAACTTTGGTTCAATTATAGTACTACAGGACTTTAATGTTATTTATATTTTCCAGCATATATCTCCCTTCTCCCTGAAGATTTGTTGTGTTCCTTTTATTGGCCTAATAAACTACCCAAATACTCTCATAAAATTGCAGCGATATTTAGTTTGTTTCTGAATGTACAAGCTGGACAGGAAGTAGCAGGGGTATAACATGGATGTGCCCCCTCAGCTGTCACCCTCCAGGGTCCCGCATGGGTTGCTGTATGTCTCTCCAGCTTGGCTTCAGCGTAGCTGGACTTCTGATATGGCAGCTCAGGGCTCCAGAGCGAGACATACTCAGAGGGGAAAAGAGAGATAGGAAAGATGTATCCTTTCTCTGACTTGGCCTTGAGAGTCACATTGAACTGCCTGCTCCTCCCTCTACTCATTACACGGAAGTCACCAAGGACAGTGCACTCTGACAGGAAAAGGAATTTGTCTTCATCTTCTTATGGAAGGAATACCAAAAGATTTAGATGTGAGTTTTAAAAGCTCCACTCCTTGAATCTTACTATATTATGATTTTTTATTGATATAGCTTTGTATATTTCTTACCCAATCTTTGAATGGATCTGCAGAACCTATTCTTTTATTGTGTCATTTTTAATTGAAGCAGTTTTGGGCACCTATTTGTATAGTTGGATTTTTGTTGTAGCTAACAATTTGTATCCTTTTCTCCCTCTAGTAGTTGTCTCTAATAATCACACTTAGGATAATTGGAAGGTCATACTACAAAGAAGAAAAGAATAATGGATACCAAGAGAATGTGTAAGGCTCAAATTTAAGATATATTTTGATTAAAACTTGTAAATATAAGAAAATACATATATAATATTGCACAAACAATCCTAAGATAAGGTGGTCCTTTCTTTCCTTCTTTTCTTTCTTTCTTTCCTTCTTTCTTTCTTTCTTTCTTTCTTTCTTTCTCTCTCTCTCTCTCTCTCTCTCTCTCTCTCTCTCTCTCTTTCTTTCTTTCCTTTCATTTCCTGTGCTAGGTATCTAAGGACCTCAAGGTAATGTTTTGTTAATTAAAACAGTATCTACTTCAGAACATTTTCAAGAACTAAGCCTTCTAATACCTGGAACATTGAGATATACATAGTTCACACTCAAAAAGTATTGTTAGTAGAATGTTACATTCTTCTCAAGATATTATTACAAGTAATATAACTGCTAATATATATAGCACACTTTCTATAGGCCAGTCATGTTTACATAAGTAGAATGTAATACAGGTTTTTGAATGATAATAAACACAACACAAAGTGAACCGAATCAATCATCCTTCACTGTCACCCTTGAGCTCCCTGGCGACTCCTCAGACAATGTTGAACACACAATGCTGAGCTTCAGGAGTGATCTGTGACGAATACACACACCCAAACACACCACATGGCACGAGGAAATGCAAAGGGGACTAAGTGGAGGTATGTGCTCTGTTCCCAGGTACAGAGAGATCCAACTGGTTGCTGGAGAGACCATTTCCTGATGGAAAATTGGAGCCCGGTGGGCCATAATTCTCCCTGTGTTTAAGAAGTAGGACGTGCCCTTCACAGTTAGATTGAAGCCTTTCTTTGCGCGTGGTCCCCAGAGTGGGTGGTCTCATTCTATGGATCCACAAATTGGTATATTGAAAAATCACAAAAATATTACAACTTTCAGTCACATTTCTCTCCCTTTTAAAAGGTAAAGTATTTAAGTCATATGAATAAAGACATTGATATGCATAAAGTTTAAATATAAATACTTATATCGATAGCACAAAATATGTTAATTTTTAAGCAAATTATATGTATTTAATTTTTATAAGCAATTACTGAATTAAGCCATAATTGTGTGTGGCCCACTGGTGATGCTAAAGTGTGCACCAATCATTCCAGCATGCTATTTATTTATTTATTTATTTATTTATTGTGGCACTGGGGATTGAACCCACGGGCATTCTACCTCCAAGCTATATCCCCAGCCCTATTTTATTTTTATTTGGAAATGGGGTCTCCCTAGGTTGATGAGAGTCTCACTACTTGCTGAGACTGTCCTCGAACCTGCGATCCTCCTACCTCAGCCTCCCAAGTACTTGAATTATAAGCATGTGCCACCACACCCAGCTCATTCCAGCATTTAAATCAAGAACACAACATAAGCAACATGTTCTGAGTTGGAATATGTGTTCAATCGCTCTGAGCAGCTTCCCAGTTGATAGTCTAGAGGCATCATTATTTCAAAAGCTATCAGTTCCTATAGATTAAATTATATCTAACTCTAACCACCCTCAGCTCCATTAAAATATCAAGACATTTAATACTGTTCTCCCAGTTTTCTCCAGGGCTCAACCCTGTGAATTGGGAAGTAATTAAATAAAGCATATGGTGAGATTCTGAAGCCCTGATTCTCTTTGGAGGAAGCCCAGGTACCTAACAGTAGAAGAATCTGAGGGTTTCTGCCATCTGATAACATGAGTCATAGAGCAGAGCAGATCATCCTATATCACTTATGGGGAAAATCACAGAAAACTTTTATTTGGAAGAACAAAGTGGTGCTACATGGCAATGTAAACTCTTCAACCATTTAGCAGTGTTACATGACAAGGTTAAGCCATCACAACTGGTTAGTAGTAATATATGACAAGGGTAAGCCCTGGTAACCAGATAGTGGTGTTACATGGCAAGGGTAAGCCCTCACAACTGGTTAGTGGTGTTACATGGGTAAACCCTCTTAACCTGTTAGCAGTAGAGATTAGACAGCTCACTGTTTTCAAGAAGCTATTAAGCACTCATAATGTGTCAGGCCTATAGAAATTGATGTAATGAGACAATTTCCCTGTCCTGAGGGTCTCATATTCTAGTAAAAGAAACACATAAACAAATGAATTTATAATACTGTGTCATAAATTAAAGAGTGATTCACTGCACGTGTTGTCTAACTGTGCTCCAATTCTCCAGACATGACCTACACTTTTCCCTGATCTATCCCACTGTCTAGCATATAAATGTAGTCAGAAGACCACAGGGCCTATTTTATACAGTTGCCTCAGACAACTCACCATTTACATTGTGGTTTTCAATTGAAAAATATACAGAGAATTACAAAGGAGAATATGGCAATGATCCTTATCCTTATTGCCCAGAATTAATCACCATTAAAATCCAGGCATTATTTTTTTCATTTCAAAGGGGAAAAAAAGTACAATGTTCCATAAAAAACGATACATGGTTACTAAAAAGTTAAAAGTATAGAAACAAAAATTTAAAAACTCACTGCAAACCTCATTACTTGACGGAAACCATAAGGAGCTTAGGCTGCCATCTTGGAAGATGTCTTTCAGTAATGTGAACAAATATGTAGGAAGGAAGGTATACTGCAGGAATGGGATGTTTCATAAAAATGGGGCCATCCTGCTCCACACCAGTGGAATGTGTTTGGTTTGGCCACTCATTGCTTCATACACCTTTATCTGCATTTATTTATTTATTTATTTATTTATTTATTTATTTATTTATATTTTGCAGTGCTGGGATCAAACCCAGCGCCTACCATCTTCTAGGCATGCGCTCTACCACTGAGTTATACCCCTGGCCTCTTCAGTCTAATTTTTGCTGTTACTTAATCTCTTTGGTTTTTACTACATTTTTCTTATTTCCACACGTATTGGGTAGGACATGCACTTTGCCTTTCTTAGCTTTCTACTTCATTTGTTCTTACCTGTATAACCTTGCTTTCTTCTAGCTCATACTTCTATCTTCATATAACTTTTTATTTAGGTTAATTATTCTGGTTCCTTTTATTTGATAACCTTGAACTCTTTTAACTCAAGCCATTCATTTTATTTTATTTTAATTCATTTTATTTTATTTTTGGAACTGGGAATTGAACCCAGGGGAATTCTACCTCTGTGCTAGACCCCCCCCCCCAAGTCCTATAGTTGCTGAACCTGCGATCCTCCCATCTCAGCCTTTCAAGTACTGGGAGGCCTGCACCACCACGCCTGGTTATGTCATTCATTTTAAAATATTGGTTGGATGGCTATAATATACTGGCAACCATGACAAGTCTTTTCTGTTCTCCATGGGGAAGAGAGACATAAATCAAGTAAACTAACAAATTAAATTATTACAAATATATGAACAAGCAGGTAGGTGCTAATCAGGTAATCAATAGAGACCTCTTTTAGATTTAATGGTCAGGAAGTGCTTTCCTAGAGAAGTGGGGAAGTTTCTAGATTTTAAAACTGTATTTTCCCTTTCATTCTCAGTTTGTCTCCTTATCTAATATTTTATTTCTCCTATCCTGCCTCATTTCCCTCTCCCTCTCTATCTTAGGCAGAAGCCTCAATAGACACACACCCTTAATCATAGAGGCCCCTCTCCCTGCCTGAGATTGCTGAGAAGCTTAGTAAACAAAGGTTCCTTAAGGAGGGTCAAGCTCAGGCACCACCCAGCCACCACCCATCGATGCCAATGCAGGGGAAGCTGAGGATTCTGAGTAAGTCCAGACCTCCACCCCTGCTGTGTGCCCTACCCACCCCTTCAAGAGGTCATCTATAAAAGAAGAACTGTGAGACCCCAAAGTCACTTTCTCCCACTTGAGTTGGTCCGTGTTCTTCCTAGAACATGTGTCCCCCACTTTCCCAAATAAACCTCTGCCTTTGTCTCTGGAAAAAAAAGAAGAAGAAGTGGGGAGCTAACCAAAATGTATTCATCAGCATTCTTCAAGCCATACTCTAAATATCTGACCACATAACTTAGAATAAAGAAGATTTATTTTCTTATGGTTTCAGGCTCAGTTCATGTGAAGTTGGGGACCAAAGATCTCAGGGCATGGCAGAGGGAGCTTCTCCAGATCTTTCCATTTTCTTGCAAATGCTGTTATATTGTTCTTCTTTATTGCTGAGTAGAATTGCATGGTGTATTTCCCATAGTTTTGTAATCCATTCATCTGTTGATGGACATCTAGGTTGGTTCCATAATTTGGCCACTGTGAATTGTGCTGCTATGAACATGGGTATGCATATATTACTGTTGTTTTCTAGTTTCAATCCCTTTGGTATGATACTCAGTAGTGGTATAGCCAGATCATATGGTGGGTCCATTCCCAGTTTTCTGAGGAATCTCCACACTGATCTCCATAGTGGTTGAACTAGTTTGCAGTCCCACCAACAGTGTAGAAGAGTCCCAGTTTCCCCACATCCTCGCCAACATTTGTTGTTGCTTGACTTCTTAATGATTGCCATTCTAATTGGGATTAGATGAAATCTTAGAGTAGTTTTGATTTGCATCTCCTTGTTTGCTAATGATGTTGAACATTTTTTTCATGTATCTATTGGCCATTTGTATCTCTTCTTTCATGAAGTTTCTATTCATTTGAGTTGCCCACTTCTGGATCGGATTTTTTTTTTAGTGTAGTCTTTTAAGTTCTTTGTATTTGTATATCCTAGATATTAGATCTCTGTCAGAGGGATAGCTTGCAAAGATCTTCTTCCATTCCGTAGGCTTTCTCCTTAAGCTCTTGATAGTTTCCTTTGATGAGCAGAAGCTTTGTAGTTTAATGCTATCCCACTTATTAATTCTTGTTTTAATTTCCTGTGCTTTGGAGGTCTTGTTGAGAAATTTCTACCTGTGCCTATATGTTGGAGTGTTGGACCTATGGCTTCTTCTAATAATTTATCAGACTCTGGTCTAACTTCCAAGTCTTTGATCCATCTTGAGTTGACTCTTGTGCAGGGTGAGAGGTAAGGATCCAGCTCCATTTTTTCTACAGGTAGATAACCAGTTTTCCCAGCACCATTTGTTGAAAAGACTGTCCTTTCTAAAAAGTATATGTTTGGCACCTTTGTAAAAAATCAATTGGCTATAAATTTGTGGACTTGTTTCTGTATCTTCTATTCTGTTCCACTGGTCTATGTGTCTGTTTTTGTGCCAATACTATGCTGATTTTATTATTATAGATCTGTAGTATAATTTGAAGTCAGGAATTGTGATACCTCCTGCATGGTTCTTATTGATGAGAATTGTTTTGGCTATTCTGGGTCTTTTGTTTCTCCCTATGAAGTTAATGACTGATTTTTCTAGATCTGCGAAAAATGATGTTGGTATTTTGATAGGAATTGCATTGACTCTGTAGATCATTTTTGGCAGGATGGCCATTTTGATAATATTTATTCTGCCTATCCAAGAGCAGGGAAGATCTTTCCATCTTCTAAGATCTTCTTCGATTTCTTTCTTCAGTGTTCTATAGTTTTCATTGTAGAAGTCTTTTACCTCTTTGGTTAAGTTCATTCCTAGGTATTTGATTGGTTTTGAAGTTATTGTGAATGGGATTGTTTTCTGGATTTCTTTCTCAGTGGATTCATGGTTGGCATATATGAAAGCTTCTGTTTTTTTAGGTTTATCTTGTATCCTGCTACTTTGCTGAATCTGTTAATCAGCTCTAATAGATTTTTGGGTGAGTTCTTTGGGTCTTCTAAGTATAGGATCATATCGTGTGCAAATAAAGATAATTTTAGTTCTTCTATTCCTATTTGAATTCCTTTGATATCCTTCTCTTGTCTTATTGCTCTGGCAAGAGTTTCAAGGACTATGTTGAAATGGAGTGGTGATAGTGGGCATCCTTGTCTTGTTCCTGATTTTAAGGGGAATTCTGGCAATTTTTCCCCATTCAATATGATGTTGGCTTTGGGTTTCTTATATATTGACTTAATGATGTTGAGGTATATTCCTTCTATTCCAATTTTCTGTAGAATTCTTAGCATGAATGGGTGTTAAATTTTGTCAAATGCTTTTTCCAAATCTATTGAAATGATCATGTGATTCTTGTTTTTAGTTCAATTTATATGGTGTATAACATGTATTGTTTTTGCTATTCTGGGTTTATTGTTGTTTCAAATGAATTTAAGGACAGATTTTTCTATGTCAGTGAAGAATGACTTTGGTAATTTAATGGGTATTGCATTGAATCTGTAGAGCACTTTTGGAAGAATGGCCATTTTGATGATATTTATTCTGCCTACCCAAGAGCATGGGAGATCTTTACATCTTCTAAGATCTTCTTCAATTTCTTTTTTGAATGTTTTATAGTTTTCCTTGTAGAGGTCTTTTACCTCCTTGGTTTGGTTTATTCCCAAGTATTTCATTGTTTTGGGGGTAGCATGAGTGGAAATGTCTTCTGGGTTTCTTTTTCAGTGGATTTATGGTTGGCATACAGAAAAGCTTCTGATTTTTTAAGATTGATTTAGTATCCAGACACTTTGCTGAATTTGTTGATCACTTATATGAGCCTTTTGATTGAGTTTGTTGGATCCTCTAAGTATAATATCATGCCATCTGCATATAGAGATAGTTTCAGTTCCTCTTTTCCTATTTGTACTCCTTTTATTTCCTTCTCTTGCCTTATTACTCTGGCTAGAGTCTCAAGCACTATATTGAAAAGGAGTGGTGACAGCGAACATCCTTGTCTTGTTCCTGTTTTTAAGGGGAACTCTCGAAGTTTTTCCCCATTCAGTATGATGTTGGCTGTGGGCCTACTGTATATTGCCTTTATGATGTTGAGGTATGTTCCTTCTATTCAAATTCTCTGCAGTGTTCTTATCATGAATGGGTGTTGGATTTTGTCAAATGTTCTTTCAGCATCTATTGAAATGATCATGTGATTTTTGTCTTTAGTTCTGTTTATGTGGTGGATTACATGGAT
This sequence comes from Glis glis, assembly GCA_004027185.1. Lineage (NCBI taxonomy): Eukaryota > Metazoa > Chordata > Mammalia > Rodentia > Gliridae > Glis > Glis glis. Next base: position 16,371 of record PVJS01012191.1, on the reverse strand, counting down.
TGTTTTTCATATGTTGAACCAGACTTGCATCCCTGGGATGAACCCAACTTGATCATGATGGATGATTTTCGGGATGTGGTTTTGAATGCACGTTGCTAGTATTTTGTTTAGAAGTTTTATGTCTAAGTTCATCAACAATATAGGTCTGTAGTTTTCTTTTCTTGAGCTATCTTTATTTGGTTTGAGTATTAGTGTGATGTTGGCTTCATAGAATGTGTTTGGGAGAGTCCCGTTTCTTTCTATTTCATGGAATAGATTGAGGAGTATTGGAATTAGTTCTTCTGTAAAGGTTTTATACAATTCCCCTAGGAAACCATCTGGACCTGGGCTTTTCTTTGATGGTAGGCTCTTTATTGCTGCTTCAATCTCTTTAATTGCTCTTGGCCGATTTAAATTTTCTATATCTTCTTGATTCAACATAGGAAGGTTGTACGTGTCTAGAAATTTGTCAAATTCTCCTAGGTTTTCCGTTTTGTTGGAGTATAATTTTTCAAAGTAGTTTCTGATTATCCTCCGGATTTCCGTGCTGTCAGTGGTAATATCACCTTTTACATGTCTTATTTTAGTAATTTGGGTTGATTTTTTCTTTCTTTTGGCTAGGTTGGCTAGTGGTTTATCTATCTTGTTTATATTTGCAAGGAACCAGCTTTTGGTTTTGTTGATTTATTGTATTGCTGTTTTTTATTCTGTACTTCATTGATTTCTGCTCTGATTTTAATAATTTCCTGTCTTCTACTAGCTTTGGAATTAGACTGTTCCTGTTTTTCAAGGGCTTGAGGTGTGTCATTAGGTTATTTATTTGGTGATTTTCTGTTCTTTTTATGTGGACACTCCGTGCTATGAATTTTCCTCTTAATACTGCCTTCAGGGTGTTCCAGAGATTTTGATATGTTGTTTCTCTGTTTTCGTTTGTTTCTAGGAATTTCTTAATTTCTCCCCTTATTTCTTCTTTTACCCATTCAGCAGTGTGGGTATTCAGTCTCCACGTGTTTTTGAGGTTTCTCTGGGTCTTCTTATAGTTGATTTCTAGTTTCATTCCATTATGGTCTGAAAAGACGCAGGGGATTGTATCACATTTTTTGAACTTGCTAGTACTCACTTTGTGGCCTAGGATATGGTCTATTTTAGAGAAATTTTGATGAGCAGTTAAAAAAATGTGAATTCAGCTGTAGTTGGGTAGAATATTTGGTGTCTACTAGGTCCATTTGGTTTATGGTGTTCCTTAGGTCTGAGGCATCTTTACTGACCTTTTGTCTTGAAGATCAATCTAGTGGTGTGAGAGGTGTGTTGAAGTCTCCCAATATTATTGTATTGGGATCTATGTGTGATTTAATGTCGCAAAGAGTTTCTTTTATGAAAGTGGTTGCACCTATGTTTGGAGCATAAATGTTGGCTATTGTTATATCCTCTTGCTGGATTGTTCATTTTACCATTAAGAAATGACCTTCTTTGTCTCTTCTGATAAGTTTAGGTTTGAAGTCTAATTTGCCTGATATCATAATTGCTACTCCTGCTTGTTTTCGAGTTCTGTTAGCATGGATTACTTTGCTCCACCCCTTCATCTTTAGTTTGTGCATATCTTTACTTGTAAGGTGTGTTTCTTGCAGGCAGCATATAGATGGATGGTGATTTTTAATCCATTTTGCCACCTTATGTCTTTTGATTGGGGAGTTGAGGCCATTTATATTCAGCGTAATTATTGAGAGATGGGTTTTAATTCCTAACATTTTGAGATTTAATTTCTGTTTGAGGTAGTGTTTGTTCTTTGCCTAGTTGTTTGTTTGATGGAAATCACTGTTTCTCTGGTTCTGGCATTTCCTTATTATTTCTTCTTTGTAATTAATCTCTTTTAGCATTTTCTCTAGTGCTGGTTTGGAAGAAATAAAGTCTTTCAGCTTCTGTTTGTCATAGAAGGTTTTTATTTCTTCATCAAATTTGATAGATATCTTTTCTGGGTAGACAAATCAGACAAATCTTGGCTGGAAGTTGTTTTCTTTCAGAGTTTGGAATATGTCGCTCCAGGCCTTCCTGGCTTTCATGACTTGGTTAGGAAGGTTGGGGGTGATTCTTATTGGTTTGCCTCTGAATGTTACTTGCTCTTTTGCTCTCGCTGCCTTTAAGATTCTCTCCTTGGCCTCTACATTAGTCAGTTTGATTATTATATGGCATTGAGAACCTCTTCTCTGATCCTGTCTATTGGGAGTTCTATATGTTTCCTGTACCTGTGTATCGACCTCTCTTTCTATGTTTGGAAAATTTTCTGATAATACTTCTCTGAATAGATTATTGATTCCTTTAGTTTCAGCTTCTAATCCCTCTTCTATGCCTATTTTTCTTAGGTTTGCTCTTTTAAGACTGGCTGAGATCTCTTCAATGTCCAATTCATGCTTTCAAATTGTTTTTTCTAATTTATATACTATGTGTTCATTTTTGGAGAGGTCATCTTCTAAGAGTGAGATTCTGTTTTCCATGTGGTCTAGTCTCTTGTTGATTGTCTGTATTGATGCCTTCATTTCAATTATTGCATCCTTCACTCCTTCAGAGCTTCTTTTTGATTCCTGTTCAGGGTGTCAAATTCTTTGGTTATTTGATCCTTCATTGCTTTCAGGATCTCTCTGAATTCTTTTCGGAAATCCTGTATCATTTCCTCCATCGAGTTTCTGAATTGTCCTTCTGGCAATCTTTGCACTTCTGAGTTGGCGGGTTCTGTTGTTGTGGGATTGTGGGGGCTCATTGTTTCTTTGATATTCTTCCTTTTCATGATTTCAGGTTTTTTAAGTTTTTACCTTTGTTGCTTTTGGTAGTTCTCTCTCTCTCTCACTCTGTAGATATCCTATGTCTAATCCCTGACCCTTTATAGTTTCTTATCCTGGAGGTAGACAGTTGCTACTAGGTGAGCCTTAAAGGTGAATAGCCTTTACTGAATAGTTATTCTCCCTTGCTCTGTATAATGTCCATTTGCAGTCCCCATTCTTGGTCTCCTTCAGTGATTGGGACCCTTGCCTGCTGACTCTCACTACCTGTGCAGGCGATCAGTGCCTCTGTTGCCCTTCTCACTGCAAGTGTGGATTCCCCTGGTCTCCACTTCAGCTGTCCCCATGTCTCTCTCTGTCTACACCTATGGCAGGAGTCACCAGCAGGGGGCCCTGGGCTTGTGTCTTTCTTTGCCTACAGAAGCAGCGGGTGTCACTTAGCCCCGATTCTGTGCAAACACAGAACTCCATGTTTTCCACAGAGAGGGCTGGTTTGGTCCAATTTTCCCCAGGTACCACAGCTATATATCTTGTGGTGATCCCCGGGGACTCTATAAGGGCTCTGAGACCTGCGGGCTGCAAGTGTGTCCCACCCATATGTCACCAGGGACATCATCTATGTATCTACCGTGTCCCACAGCAGACCCTACTCCCACCTCCACCAGGGCAATCCGCACTGTCCCAGACCCCACGAGTCCCTGTGGCTGTGTTGTGTGGTCTCCCCTGGGACGGCTCATTGACTTACGGTCTCATTGAGTGCTGCTATTAATGCGGCTCAGCTGCTGCCACAGGTTCTGTTCAGGACTTCGGACCCTGGGGACTCTGCCGAGCGTGGATTGAACTGCTGATCGATTTTGTCGCTGATGCTCTGCAGTGCTGGTTTTAGAAGAGCTCCCTGGCTTCTTTGTTGGTCGCCTGCAGAAGCCGCAGTGCCGGTAGCCGTCAGCGCAGTCTGACCAAGATGGCGCCGCTGCTTCAGCTGATGCAGCATTTCGGGTCCATGTCGCTCATGGAGTGAGTTGCTGCTAGCCTACACTGCTGCTATTCTGCAGCTATTGGATCCACAGCAGGTTGCTGGTGTCTCCGCTGGTCTTGTATGGAAGCCACAATGCTGGTAGCCCCCAGTACTGTCCTGCCAAGATGGCGCCACTATAGCCACTGTTACCACCGCCGTTTGGTCTCTTGAGTGTGGAGTGAGCCGCTGCTTGCTTTCGTCTCTGCTGACCTGAAGTTGCTGAACTTACAACAGGTCCCTGGCTTCTCTGCTGGAGGCGTGTGGAAGCCGCAATGCCGGTAGCGGCTGGCATGGTCTGGCTAAGATGGCGCTGCCGCCGTTCCTCAGGTAAGGCGCTTGGAGCTTTTTACTTTCCTCTGTTTTGTTTTTTCTGATTCGTGCTCGCCTGCTCCTTCAATCTCAAGAGTTTTGATCTTAGCTCCTCCATTGGCTTTTTGCTATGTGCCTGACAGTCGTGGACAGGGAGGGTACTCTCATAAACTGGCTGGAGTTTCCAGGCCCCGAGGCTGCGACTGGCATTCCTGGCTTGGGAAGCAGAGGGGACTCCTGCGCTAATGGATTTTCCTTTAGGGGACATTTTATATCTCACTATAACACAAAATGTAGACGATGACAATCCCAGTTTTGAATAGTATCTGACATATAGTAGTTATTAAAAAATATTTGACAAAATAATGAATGATTACAGTAATATGAATATTGGGTAGAAGAACATGTAAGTTCCTAGACCTACTATTGCCTGGACCATTTTCCAGGACTCAGATTTCCTAATTAATTCTCCTTTTAGTTTTGACATATCTTGTAATTATGATGATAATGACAGTAACTATAATTATGCTATCGTGTATTAACTCTCTTAATCACTTTTCATTGCTATCTCGATTAACCCTCACAAAATTATAAGGTAAAAGTTTGTATGTGTGAGCTGTTACTTTGTTTTGTCTCAATATTCCAGATATGGAAATTGTAGCTCAAAAGAGTTTAACTAAATTAGCCAATGCCACAAAGCTGTGGGACAGAGCCCAAACTGGAATGCAGGCCTGCCTTTCTACAAATCCAGCAATCAGTATGTGATCTGATAGAATCCACTGCTATCTTGGATGTGAATGATCTACATGCCCTCATCAAGGGTGGAAAAGGAATTCTGGGAAAAGGCAATGAGGCTCAGGTCCACACTTCCACATGCTGATCTTAGACAAGTTAAGTTAACCCCAATTACTTAGGTCTCAACACCTGCACCATGGAGACCAGAGTGTATTAGTTCTTATGAGGATTAAATTATACAGCATAAATAAGGTGCTGACTTCTAAACTTGATGATAGTTGGTAAGTTAGAGTGTAGAAATTTTTAAAAACCTAGAGGAAAAAGTTAGCTTGTATGTTCAGAAGGGGTCGAGGTAACTTCTTAGAAAAGAGGACAGACAGGCTGGGATTCAAAGGATAAATGGGAGGTTGCACACTCAGGAGAAGGGAAAAATATTCCAGATGTATTGAATGCTGTGCACGAAGATGGGAGGCAAACTCATTATCTGTAAATCGGATGTCAGCAATCATCTTCTCCACACTTCTTTATAGCAGGTCAGCAGCACTAGAATGCAGTGTTTCCGCTTAAAAGAAATTTCCATGATTTTCTTAAAATAGTGTTCATGATGATAAAGATGATAATGAAAGGTCTACCCAGAAAAGAATGAAAAAAATAAATAAATAAAGCTTTCCTTTTCTAAACCAAGTAGGCCTGCAAGGATTTATTTTTGGTAATTTTCTAAGTGCCAAAGTGTCTTCCTACATTTATGGTCCAGAGTGTAAGTTCTTCTAGGCAGGGAGTTTTGAAAATTATGATGTTCACTGAATCTTAAATGCTAATAATTTTGTTCTTCCTTTCCTAACACTTTGGAGTTGCAGCTGTGCTCAGAACTCTGAGTTTGAAGCTCACGTAGAGGGCTGGGATGGGGGAAGGGGGTGTTTCAGGAAAGGTGTTTAGGCTAAGGTATTGCAAATCCTGTAAATAATACTGGTTCTTGATGCTTCCAGCTTAATTTAGGAGCCTTGAGAAATTAGGGGGGATTTTCATTAGCATCGTATCCCTCTATGTTCAACAATACTATTTGGTAGAAATAAAATTTAAATCTTGCCATTCATTATCTTTATTAGTCCTTGAATACTTGGGGATCATTTAGATGGGAAAGAATTATTGAAGAGGGAAGGGTGTATCTCTGTTTTTGTGTGTAGTATAGGGTATTGAACCCAAGGGCATTCTACCTCTGAGATACACCCCCTCCTGATTTTTTTTTTTATTTTTAAACAAGGTCTTGGCTAAGTTTCCGCACACTAGTCTGGAACCTACAATCCTCCTGTCTCAGCCTCCCAGGTTATATCTCTTGATGACAGATTATTCAGTTTCTCTGAATTCCTTCATCTTCAGAACATTGTAGTAGCAATTGTTGCCCCATTTGCAGAGAAAAGAAATAAAAAAGGAGGTGAAGCAGCTTGCCTGCAGCCAAAAAAAACCTAGAAAGTTACACGTTAGGAGAATAGCCCTCCTTTAATGTTGAATATCATGTTTAAAATATGTTTAACCAGGGGATGGCTTATTCCAGGTCATTAAACACATATCCTTTATCACTAATCCTATACAGTATATCCATGGACAGATAGTGCACAATGAAAGCTCATTCATCGATCTATTTGTATATATCACATCACCCTGCATAATAGGACTTGGAGTAGCATGTGCTAAAATTCACATTTTCTTCTGAAAAAATAAAGAATACAAATATTAAAATGTACTCTGTAAATAAAGAATGGTAGCAGGGGAGAATAAACAATTATTCAAACACTCAAGGACATGGAAAGCAGCTAAAACACATAAACTATTTCAGAAAGTCCTCCCACTCAAAGACAGAGGCAAATTGTATGACAATGCACTTAATGATAATTAAAAAGTTGTGCATTCGTTCATCAGGAAAGATAAATGTGTTTGGAGTTCATACTTTAATACATGTGGAGCGGATTCTATAAGATTGTCTGATATTCATCAATGGGGTGTGGGGGTCAGTGATATTCACAAATCCCATTCGTTTCCTTGAATTGCATTACTCTGGCTCCATGGCTCCTGTGCCAGCAGACTAGAAGAAGGGATGTTGGAAGGCCAGCTGTGCCTCTCCACCTTTGCTCCCATCATTCTAATTTGTCCCTTGGTCATTTTATGGCACCTCCCTTTAATACAGCCTCATTTCACACCTCCTGTTTCCTCGCTGGGCACTGCTATGCATCTCTGTCATTACCTCTGCACACGTCCTCCATGCTATTTAGAGTCAGATTTTCACCTGCTTTTTCAGTTTCTCTCCCACCTGTTCTTAATATGAATCCTGGAAGACTCCCTACACTCCAAAGCTGTTCATGATCCGGTGGGCTGACAATCCCCTGCTTACGTGTGTGTGCGTGTGCGTGTGTGCGTGCATATGTGCGTGCGTGTGTATTCCACTGGACAATGCACAGAGCGGCTCATGCTTTCTTTTAACCTTTCCTAGGATTGCCACAGACCAGGGAGCCAAGCAACTAGCAGATGTGTGTGGGTGTGATTGAGGTCAGGTGGGCAGGACTCTGAAGGTTGCAGAAGGCCACCTTCCATCCTGGGGAGGAGGATGTGTGCTGGGGTGCAGGGCAGGCCTCCTGCTTTGCATTTTCCTGATCAGTATTCTTCCATGTCCCTTTCTCTGAGTGTAAAGACCGAAATGTTTACACAACCTGAGAACCGCACTATAGTTTTGCCCTTTCTGGCTCTGGAGCCCTATTTTTAATTCCTTTCCCTCACGCTCTTTCTGCTCAGCCACTCTGTCTCTCTTTCATTTCCATCCTGTGGCCTCAGGACCTTTGTTCATGCTGCTGCTTCAGTACAGTGCACTGAACCTCTTCACCCAGTTCATGCTTTTTCAAGTTCCAAGAATCACCTCAAACATCACTTCCTTGAGAGAATTGTGCCAACTGTGCAAACGCCTCTGCTATGTTCTCTCTTAGCAATGTTTAATTTTATTTATTTAGGTGAAGGTGACTCTTTGGTTATTATCAGACTTCCCAAGAAGACTCTAAGCTTCTGGGAAACCAGGGTTAATGTTTCTAGTAAACTTACCATTTTATCATTAGCCCCTAACACATAAAAAGCATCTTAAAATACTTTTTAAATACAAATGAGCCAGGTTTGGTAGTATAGGCCTATAATACCATAACTTCAGAGGCTGAGACAGGAGGATTGCCGTTTCGAGGCAAGCCCCAACAACTGAGTGAGACCCTGTTTCAACATAACAAAATAATAAAAAGGGCTAGGAGTATAGTTTGGAGGTAGAATGTCCCAAGGTTCAATCCTCAGTACCAAATGAATGAATGAGTGAACTCCATCACAGGAGGGGAATATTGAGAGTTATTAAGGGCACAGGTGAGCTGATCTGGGCCTTTATGAAACACCTTGGAAAAATTAAAACCTTCAATTATAATAACTTAACTCCTGGAACTTCCTCTTAACTGAATTCCAGGAACAATTCTGTCTTTTATTGTCTTGGAATGGAGATGTCGATAGTGAAGTGACACTCTACAATGTCACCATGGTGGTTAAATGGCACCATGTCTGTCACACTGTAGGGACTCAATGGGTATTGCTGAATTCCTGCATAAATGAATGTCTGGACACCTGTAGAATACATCAGTAATGTCAGGGAAATGATGAGGGGTGTGGATATACAGTAACGGCATTCATGAATCGTCATACAAGAAGTCAGCAAGAAACTAGGATGGAGTGGAAGAGAAACCTCAACAACAAAGAGAAGGAATTCTAATTCCATTTTTATTTCTTTCAGTGCTGTGAGGCTCTAATAGCAGATTTCAGAATCCAGGTCACAGAGAACACTGTTAGACATATATTGTTTGAATGTTTTACTTAAGCCCCCCATGGGAACCCAAAACAAACACAAAACAAATAGTTCCTGGACTTCCTCTTTAAAAATCTCCCTTGTAACTGCAGGGTGATCAGGGAGTCTGTATTCTTGGCTTTGACCCTTGATTATTTTGATGACCACACTGGGGATTCTCCTTTGGGAACCGTGTTCCCCAGAACAGAAAACATCATTTTACCAAATAAAGAAAGGGGCACCCACGAACACCATCAAGTCATCTGGTCTCCACATGAAGAGATTAGTGCTCCTTGTATCTCCATTGTGCAACAAAGCCCACTCAAACGCCGCGTCTGCCTCCCATGTGATTCTGCATTTACTAAGTGTTTCACTTCAGCGTGTCCACATGATTATCTGAACTTCTACTGTACTACTCAAGGTTTCCCAGAGAAACTGTAGGGTACATATAGAAATAAAAGAGGATACTTGGGAGGCTGAGATAGGAGGATCACAGGTTCAAGGCCAGCCTCAGCAACTCAGTGAAACCCTCAGCAACTTAGTGAGATTTTATTTCTAAATAAATAAAGGTTAGGGGTGTAGCTCAGATGCATGAATGCCCATGGGTTCAATCCCTAGTACCAAAAAGAGAAAAGAAAAGGAAAGAAAAGAGATACAAGAGGCAGTTTATTAGGACAACTGGTTTATGAGACTATGGAGGCTAGGTTCCAAGGTCTGCCACCTGCCAACTGGAGACCCAGGAAGCACTAACTATCCTGGGCACAGCCTGGGCAATGCCATCGTACACCTATCTCCTAACACTACTTCAAAAATGAACCAAAATCATCTCCACAAATCACCCAGGACAATATCTCTTATCACATCCTAGATGCTCCATAGATGGTTGCAAAGAGGAAGAGGAGAAAGAAACCAAGGAGAAAAATGAAGATGAGGGGCAGGGGACTATTTCCTTTTATTATTTTCTTCAGCAAACTCTATATTTTTCAGAAGTTAAGTAACAATGAAGAGAGTAAAACCTAACCAGCCATCAATGAGCAATTTTAACTATAGATTTATCTATATATTCAAGCAACATGGCAGGCCACGGATGTCTATTGATTTCTCTCCTCTGAAATAGATGGTTTTGTTTAGCTCTGAAAAAGTGAACAATTTTCCTGACACCAACGGCTTGTTTAATAGTTTTGGAATAATCCATATTTCATTAAGATGATGACTTATTACACCCAGCCTTCTGCTGTCTTGCAAACTATTGATTTAAGGTAGTTTAGCCCTTCTACAGCATCTAATAAATTGGTCTCGATCGGCAGTGCCGAGTTGTATACTCATCCCTCACTATATAAACCCTGGGCTCACATATTTTAGAACACGTCCATAGATTTGTTTTCTCGACAGGATCCTTCCTTTCCAAACCTTTCCACTGAAACAGTCACTGCATTTTTTTTTATAATCCACATAAAACTTTTAGATAAGTAGAGGGCAGCACAATCAATATTCATAGTGTGATTTATTGGAGCAGGGAGTATTTCACTAAATCCTCCCTGTAAATCCAGTGTGCAAAGTAGTTAGTACAGTAATCCATCTCCAGGATATTTTAAACAGGGCATTAATGGGCTTGAAAGGTGGAGTGGCAGTGAATCACCTGCCTGTAATGTAGGTAGTTAGAGACTTTATTAGCACAAATGCTTCAAACCAGCTGGGCCTTCAGCCCATTGCCCCCACCCTCCAGGCCCTGCCCATTCATCTCAGCTCAGCAGTTCCTTTGCCCGGAATGGTTGCCTCTTGCTCCGTTGGAAATTCCACTTCTCTTTTTCATGGATGCAGTATTCTCCAGAAAGTCATTGCAGATACTAATTTGAATTTACAAGTTCTTTGTGATTTTTAAGTTCCTTTTCCTTCCAGGGTCAGCTTCCTACCATAGATTTTTTCTTCTTCTTCAAAGATCTGTATAAGAATGCAATTGGCATCTATGTAGACGTTCTCTGCAATAGTTGAATTAGCTAACTTGTAGACTGGAGAAACACAGCAACAGCCATACTAATTGCCACAAGACCTCTTAGACAATGTCACGAGTGTCAAAATTGAACAAGATCTTAAAAAATGATTAGGGAAATGCTAGATAGACAAAATGAGTATTCCAAACTAGTACATACTCAAGAATTTAGAAGTAGAAAAGGACACAGTGACTTCCAAGAGCAGTTCAATGTAGTTTGATTATAGAATGTGCATCTGTGAAAAGAGATGGGTGTAAGATTGAGGAAAATTTTCAGACTTACATAATGAAGAATAATCGTTTGTTGAGTGAATGAATATATGAATTAATAACTCATCCAAACAATAAGTGAATGAATAGACATCACTATTTCATTATAATTATATAAACACAGAATCTTTTTTTTTTTTTCGGTACCGGGGATTGAACCCAAGGGCATTCTACCTCCGAGCTACACCCCCGGCCCTATTTTTTTTTATATACTTTATTTTGAAACCGGGTCTCACGAAGTTGCGGAGGGCCTCACTAGGTAGAGAGAGAGAGAGAGGGAGAGAGAGAGCGAGCTGAGGCTGGCCGCGAACCCGGATCCTCCAGTCTCTGCCTCCCAAAGTACTGGGATTACAAGTGTGCGCCACCACGCCCGGCCAGAATCTTTTGTTTTGATTGTACTGTATAATACCTTTTTCATTCTTAATATGGCATCTTAAAGTCAGAACAATTATCTTAACCTTTGGAAAGTTTGCTGACCTTTGATGTAGAATAAGAGATTCTCACCAAGTTCTTTAAACTATCTTAACTCTCCAATGGTCTTTATCCCCTTGAAGGTGAAAATCACTAAGTCAGAATGTTGCCCCCACTTCTTACTTTTTACACCTCGTAGTTGATAAAACACACAGAGCCAACACATCAGCTGGTCTTTTCAATTTATTAATCCAAGAATCCATCTGTTCAAACTTAGGCTCTGACAATGCTACTGTTAAAGCCAGATGGGATGGCTTTAACTCTCTCTCCAAAGCCGCAGCATCCCAGAAACCTAGCACAAGGACTTGCTGATTTTCTCACCCACAGATGGGGGAGAGTGATATTTCCTATGCGGGAGCCTTACAATCTGTGAGCCCTACCACGAAGCCATTCAGCAGAAAGATATGACTAAGAAAATAAAATGCCATTTTCACTCCCTTTCCTATCAATATTTTATGTGAGAGGAAGACATGGCTGTGAACCTTTATTTAGATAAACTTTTCAAATGGCCTCCAACCTAGAACATCCTTGGGAGTACTGGACCCTTTGTATTGGGCTTAATATTCCCAGTTGAACATCAAAGGGATGAATTATGTCCAGTAAAATGCAAAATCCTTGTAAAGTCAATATAAAACTTAATGTGGGGAGACTGCTAGGAAAACATCTGTCTGGATCCCTGGCTACATGCACCACTGACTGTATCCTGTATTGTAAGTCACAGGGATGAGGGTGAGAGAGGAAGAAAAGTAATTAAGGCTGAGACAGCAAGCTGTTTCCATCCTAAAGTCAGTTCCTATTTCACAAATCTCTCCATATTTATGCCCATAACATAACTGATTTATCTAAGTACGCCCTGGTCCTTGGCACATTTTTGGGTTTGTATCTGCACCTATAACTGGGGCATTTTACTTGGAGTCTTTTTTGTACTGGGACCTTTACATATTTTGTTGTCATACAACCTACGTATCAAGTCTAGTGTCAGTTACTTGCTAAAACAACAGAGCTTCTTTGAGTTTAGCATGTTGGAAATAAATCCAGATACAGCAGGACTGTGATGCTTGGTCTTGATTTGGTCAAAATAAACTCCCAAGAAATTACACTCAAAATTCATCTAAGAGAAAATTTCTACCTATCTGTTCAGATTCCTAGTGTATTGATGAAGAACTACACAAATTAATTGTAGGGAATATGCTTGTCTCTACTTCTTCATCCATAACATTAATATTAGAAGCAAACGCTCAGTCATTATTTACAATTGTAATTTTAGGAATATGTGGCTTACACGCATTTTCTGTAAGCTTTTGCTCATAGATTTATTTGTCTACCTATGCGTTGGCTTGTTTGCTTATTTATTTATATACCAAACACATTCATATTACTACCTCAGATACAAGGTATCATTCTACATGCATCAAAATATTAAATTATCTAATGTTATGACATAATAAACTTGTGAGAAAGACACTATTACATGCCAATTTTACAGATAGCAAATTCAATAATAGGTAAATTTTTTGCTTTGAGTCAAATAACTAGTAAGTTAAAGAATTAGGATTCTGATTTCTGAGTCTTGGCCCATAACCATGGTGATTATCCTATAACTGGTATAATTAATAATTATTATTATTAAATAATTATTTTATACTATTCCATTTATTATGTTATAGGCCAGTTATACATATTTATACTTTTTGTGTGTGAGTATGGTACTGGGGATTGAACCCAGGGGCACTTTATCACCAAGCCACACCCCTAGTACATTTTATTTTTTGTTTTGAAATGGGATCTTGCTAGGTTGCTGAGAGTCTTGCTATGTTGCTGAGGCCGGTCTCAAACCTGCAATCCTCCTGTCTCAACCTCCTAATATAGTTATAGTTGTGCACCACCACACCTGGCACATTTTTATATTTTTTAAATACATCTAAATATTTTCTTGAAGGGTAAATAAGATATAATGACTATAGTGCAAAAAAGTATGTGAAATTTCAAAGTATTGTTTGAGGTGTTTTTTTTCAAAATGATAGCATTCTGGGGAAAATGTATTCAATTTTAATCAGTCCAGATATGAAATGTATAATGTTAAATTCTGAAAGATTCTTGTTTGGTTTTACAAAAGAACCTCAGTTTTAGTAATAGTTTTAAACAGAGAGACAAAAATAAATGTATTTCAAGGTTACCCATCAAATTGCTAAAGCGTCCCTAATCTTTGTGTAGCCAATAATAAACAACTATGTAATTGGTTTATGTATTTACTATAATATACTGTTATTTTAGAAAGTGATGCTTCTACTTAATAGAACAGTTTGCTATAAAACAGGATGCCAGGCTGCCCTGGCAGTGGCCTCAGACATCTCGTGTCTACCACTTCTCCTGGTTGCACTGAGAGGTCTTACTGAGCACAGAGCTGAGAGCCTCAGAGGACTGCCTCTGCCTATACCCTACACCTCTAGGGGCATGAATGAAACAAAGCAGGCAGTGTCTCCCTGCATGTGGAGGACTTCCCAGGTGCACACGCGCGTTCACTGTAGCTCTGCAAAGTCTACTCTGTGCCAGCAGTGGGCTCTCAAGTGCCAAGACCCACAGGGGAAGTTCCAGAGCCACCTCGGCCATGCAAAAGGACAGGGTGAGGTGCATGTTGATAACCTGGATATACGTGTTCTTCCTCACAAGCATAAAAAGTCATGACCAGAGTCTAGGAGCAAATTGGTCTCCAGTCCACAACACTCCAGGCAGCTTCCTGTCAGCCACAGAGAACACAGCACCTGCTGGGCGTGTCAGGGAACTATCAGAGCTGCCTGTCTGTGTACCAAAAATGAGCAGGGTACAGTCTATGTGGATAGGCTGTAGAGCCTGAGGAATCTTAATCTTTTTAATGTTAGATTTTTTTTATCTCACTGGTATTGTCTTCTGTGTTGTTCGGTTTGATTTCCCTGGTTATTTGGTATTGCATACTTTAATCCAATTTTATTTATTTATATTTTAATTATATTTAGTCTCAATATCTATTTTTCTTCTTTCTAATTTTTAAATGCGCTCCTCCTTTTTCTGTCTTTCTCTGCTCACTTTTTCCTTTCTGTATCTGGTACTGGGGATTGAACCCAGGGGCGTTCTACCTCTGAGCTACACCCCCCCAGTCCTATTTTATTTTTTATTTTGAAACAGGGTCTCACTAACTTGCAGATGGCCTTGCTAAGTGGTTGGGCCTGGCCTGTGAACCTTTGATCTTCCAGTCTCAGTCTCTCAAGTACTGAATTACACCTGTGCACCACCATGCCTGGCCAATTTTACTTTCTTTAATACCAACCTTTTTAATGTCTTCTAGAGTATTGCTCCTTTTAAAAAATTTTGGATCTGTAGCGTTGTGAAAAACATTTTCAATAAGGTCTAATCCCTTGTTAGTATATGGTTTGCTCTCAAGTGGTTAGTTACTGGTGATTATCTCCTTTTAAAATGTTGCTGGGAATTGAGCATAGCACTTTGAGCATGTCCAGTGTTTGCTGAGATATACCCCTGGCCTCAGGCACATAATAACAAAGATAAAGCCATGATGATAATGATGATACCCATAATGATACCCATATAACAGTGAAAGAGAGAGTGGGTATCACCATAATGATACTCACATAACAGTGAAAGAGATACCATCCCAGCGGAAGTTCAAATGTCAACATGTAACATAGGAAACACGAGAAAACATAGTAATAAGATACCTCCAAAAGGTCATAACTCTCCAACAACTGAACCCAGAGACATCAAAGTAGAGGAAATCCCATATAAAAAATACAAAAAGGTGATGGTTCAAATGATGAATAAATTAAAAGAAGAAATAAGGAATGAACTAAGGAAGAAAATACAGAATATGAAAGAACATTCCAATAAAGAGCGAGATTCTGACAAAGAATCAAACAGAAATCTGAGAATTAAAAAATTAACAAATATAATAATAAAAACTTAATCAAGAGTCTCACCAATAAACTAGATAAAGTAGAAGAAAGAACATCAGGGCTCAAATATGATGAACTGGATGAACTGGAACATTAAGATAGTCATAATCTAAGAAAGTATGAACAGAATACACAAGAACTCTGGAACAACAGTAAAATTACAAACTTAAAACTCATAGGTCTTGAGGAGAGAGAGGAGATACAGACCAATGACATGGAAAATGTATTAACTGAAATAATAGGCAAACACTTTCCTAATAATGGAAAAGAGATGGATATTCAGATACCAGAGGCATTTAGAACTCAAATTAGACAGGACCAGAAAAGAACCTTTTCATGACTTATTATAGGTAAAATGCAAAAATCCGGAACAAAAAAAGAATTTTGAAAACTACAAGTTACTTGCCAGTGTCTTTTCTTTCCACCCTCAAGGTTCCCTTTACACGTGTTGTGGGGCAGCACATGTTATCGCAATAGACTCTTACATTTTATTTGGAGCTCTCCTAGTTCCTCCTTCATTTCTCAAGGGTACTTTTTGCTGCAGGTAGAATTCTTTGGTTGCTTACCATTTAACTTTCAGCAATTTGACTACATCCCCCTCTGCCTTTTTTACTTCATGACTTCTTTTTTTTTTTTAAAGGCAAATGTTTTAAGCACGCGAATGCTCTCTTGCTCACCTGGATGGATGGACGTGCACAGTGGGACTCGCTCTCCCTTTCTTAAATGACCCCCAACCTGTATCCCCACCTTTCTTAGATGACCCCCAACCTGTATTCCACCTTTTTAAGTTAATTACTTCATGACTTCTGGTAAAATGTTGTTATTAATCTTTTTTTTTTTTTTGCGGTACCGGGGATTGAACACAGGGGCGTTCTACCTCCGCGCTACGCCCCCGGCCCTATTTTTTATGCTTTATTTTGAAACCGGGTCTCACGAGGTTGCGGAGGGCCTCACTAAGGAGAGAGAGAGACAGAGAGAGAGAGAGAGAGAGACAGAGCGAGAGCTGAGGCTGGCCGCGAACCCGGATC
>PVJS01012190.1:0-44352 GCA_004027185.1 Glis glis | reverse complement strand
GGAGGAGGAGGAGGAGGAGGAGGTGGAGGAGGAGGAGGAGGAAAAAAAAACAAAGAAATAAGATACACAAGTAAAAACCAAAAGATGATAGCATTAAACTGTTCAGGGCCATCTACGAACCAATTGCCCATCTGTTCTCTGTGCTACCCTGTCCTCATTAAGTGTCAAGCTTGGGAGTTTCATCTGTTAAAGCTGAAACCAGGTCCCTCCTTAAGCAGTTTGCAGTGCAGCAGAGCCACCTGGAGAAGGAGGGCTTTCAAACCTGCCAATGTTTCCCTGGAGGAAATTAACTCATTGGTCCTGCAGGAATCATCTTCAAAGCCAGAGGATCTAGTTTAAGCACCGCATTTAGGAGAAGCTAATCGTGCCCCCAACCAGATGTCCGGGCTGTCTTTCTCTTGTGCAACAGGGGTCTGCTTCATCCAGCTGTCCAACCTCTGGGCTGAAATTGAGATTCTGGAATCCATGCTCTCTGCTCTTTCATCCTTAGCCTGTGGGGCCAGAATCGAGTATGGTCGAGCCTTGGGGCCGTGGCAGGTAAGTCCTCAAAAGCAGTTAGATCCCATGCTTTTACACTCGCTCCTTTTTATGTCCCTAATCTTTTAACCAGAAACCTTACAGATTTTGTGTTGAGCTATGCAAGTGGGAGCAGCACCCTCTCCAGGTATTGGAGGTCAGGTGTTTTCAACAGTGAGGTCCCCTTTGATAGTGGCCCCCACTCTGTATTAACAAGGTCCAGAAATACCACCAGGCTACTCGAAAAAATGAGCAGCATTAGCCCCATGCACAGAGGACAGGTTAAGAAAGAACTGTTGCAACATAAGAAAACAATAGATGCACTTTATCAAAATTAAAAACTTTTGTACATCAAAGGGCACTATCAGTTGGGCGTGATGGTGCACACCTATAATCCCCTCTCTATTTTCTATTTTTTATTTTGAAACAGGGTCTGGCTAAGTTGCTGAGTTTCTCACTAAATTGCTCAGGCTGGCCTCAAACCTGCGATCTTCCTGTTTCAGCCTGTACTGGGATTACAGGAGTGCACCACCACACCACCCGGCTGGGTCTCAGCTTTGGGATGGAAACTGGGCCTACCGCAATTTCAGCCTGAGCCGCCCAGGCTGAGATTCCCCACAGACCTCGCTGGCATGTGGAGCAGGAGGTGGGTGGTAGAGCGGTCAGGGAAGAGGCTTTGGACACAGGCGGCCCCGAGCTCTGCTTGACAGCTGTGTGACCTTGACCCAGGCATTCACCCCGCTCACCCTCTGTACCTCTTCCAGGTCACAGATAACAGTGGCCGTTCCCCACAGAGCTGCTGTGACAGACACTGACACCAAGAACTATAGCTGTTAAAGGATTCTCAAACCACTGAATGGGGCTTGAATAATGTGGTTTGAGCAGAGAGATACTATCATATCTGCTTTATCTGTTCATTGCCAGCAACTGGCCAGTCTGACTGGTTCTTACAAGGTTTGCCAAGCGCAATGCCTGCTCCTCTGCCACTGTCCCTGGGCACCTGGCTGCATTCAGAGGACCAGAAAAGAAAGGTGCCGCTGGTGAGCCAGGCCAGGGATGGTGGGCCGGCGAGCCGGGCTCCGTCATATTTGAACATCGTCATGTTTGAGTGGAGAGGAGGGCTAGGGCAGGCGCTGCCTGCTTTCATGTTGTGCTATATTTACCTCCCACGGGCCTGTCCGATCCACCCCGCGCCTCCCTGGCTCCCAGGGGTATCTTATCGCTAGACATGGACGCCTTATCTCCCAGCAGCTCAGGCAGCATTTTGCTTTCAGGTAGAAATCTCCACAAATCAAATTCAGATGCTTTTTACATGACAGCCTGTGGCTGCAGCATCTCTCTGGTTCACTTTAGTCTCCGCCCCTCCACGGGGATTCAAAGGGGGCTTCTCACAACTTTATTCCCTCCAAAAGCTACTCTTCCATCATCCTGTCATGGTTCATTGAGACCTGGTGTATAGGACGGCGCAGGAGCTCCTGTATTTGCAGCACCCCGTTCATTGCACCAATGGCTGGGGTTGCAAGACCAGTAAGAAATACAAGGAAGCCGGGCACGGTGGAGCATGTCTATAATCTCAGTACTTGGGAGGCTGAGACAGGAGGATCACAGGTTTGAAGCCAGCCTAGCAATTTAGTGAGGCTCTCAGTAACTTAGCAAGACTCTGTTTCAAAAATAAAAAGGGCAGGGTAGAATGTTCTTCGGTTCAATCCTCAGTACCATGGGAGAAGGTGCTGCTTCTTGGAGTTTCAAGGGAAAAAATAATGGCACGTGTGAGTGAGTGCCACCATATGGGGACAGATGCAGGAAAGCACTGGAAGCAGGGAAAACCTTTAGATGGGGCAGTGAGCTATGGTACAGATGATGCATCAGGGACCCCCGAGGTCACCCATGTGGGGCAGGGAGCTCCATGGGTACCCAGGTGAACTCCTCCAGGCTTGGTTCTCATCCTCACCCCATTGGTACAGAAGTCCTGTGGACAGCAGGGGAAGAGCAAAGGACAAACTTGGGTCTTCCAAGCTGTTCAGGATAGAATGTGACCCCCTATAAAGATATACTGAAGTCCTAGCCCTCAGTACCTCAGAATGGGGCCCTAAGTCAGGGTGATGTCATTAGGGTGGCCCTAATCCAATATGATGGCATCCTTATGAAAAAGGTAAACCTGGACACAGAGACACAGGAACAGAGGGGAGACAGCTGCAGTCACTAAGGGAGAAGATGGCCCCGTGGTGACCGAGGCAGAGGCTGAGTGATGCGGCTGCAGGCCAAGGACCATCGAAGACAGTCGCAACCTGGGAGAGCTGGAGGAGGCTCGGAAGGGATCTCCCAGAGCCTTGGGAGGGAGCACAGCCCTGCAGGTGCCTTGACTTCAGATGTCTACCTACAGCACTGTGAGACAATAGTTTTGTCTTAAGCCACCTAGTTTGTGGCATCTGGTTACCACAACCCTAGGAAGATAAACATGCTCGTAAGCTGACGTCAGTCCAGTGTTTTGCCACGAAAGATGCAGCACCACATAAACCAAACCACTCAGCCTCGAATCAGCAAATTTTCCGCCTGCACACAAGCCCCGTGGGAGACCAATGCATGATCACTCATTCCTTCCGGTGCCAAGACTTACTGAGCAGCTACTAGGTACAGGCACTGTGCTCAGTGCTGGGGCGCATCTGGAGGCTGGGAAGTAGGCTGGTGTGAGACATGGGCCAGGGGCAACAGGAACGGGGCACTGCATGGTCCTGGAGAAGCATTTGTGGGTGAGACCAGAACCAGAGTCAGAGGAAGCGAGGACACCTTCCTTCTTGATGGCCAGAGCTGGGGTGTGGTCAGGGGAGGCTCTGGGGCACCCTTCTCCCGTGATCCCAGCTGAACTGACCAACAGCTTGTTTCCCTGGACAGACACAGTAAATGGAAGCTCCGTTTCAAAATCTATAGCCCCATCCCACCCGTTAGGCCTCCCTGAAATCACCCTAGATGGCAGTGGTTTGAGTTTGGGTATCCCCGAAACTCTTCATTCATCTTTACCTCAGTGTTGCTGGTTAGTGCAGGGGCCATAGAGGGCTCGCCTAGAGCCACCGGGTGGGTGGCCCACTTGCAGGACGCAGCGCTTTGCTCTGCTCCCACGTTGGGCCCCACTCCCTGTTGTTTACACACCTGGTCCAGGGGAACACACTGAGGTGAGGATCTCTGACTTCCTCGAGCCGTTGACGATTTCTAGTCATCCAACATGAATGACAAGCCATCCCGAACTTGGTGGCCAAAACCAGCCACCACTTTAATCTTTTGTGGGTTATCACTCAGACAAGGCACAGCATGGATGGTTTGTCTGTGCTCCACCATGTCTGCAGCCCTCGCTGGGAAGACCAGACGGCCATGGGCTGGGACCATCTGGAGGCTTCTTCACTCACCTGTCTGGGACCTGGACTGGGAGGACTCAGCGACTGAGCACAGTTGGAGCTGTCAACCTGACCACTCCCTGTGGCCTCCCATGTGGCTGGGCTTCCTCACAGCATGGGTAGTTCGGCTTCTTACATAGCAGCTTGCTTCTCAAAGGGCAAGTGTTCCAGAAAATCAGGTAGAAGATTATGGCTGTTTATTTATTTATTTATTTATTTTGGTACTGGGGATTGAACCCAAGGGCATCCTACCTCCAAGATACACCCCCAGCCCTTTTTATTTTGAAATGGGATCTTGCTAAGTTGCTGAGGCTGGCCTCAAGCCTGCGATCCTCCTGACTCAGCCTCTCAAGTACTGGGATTACAGGTGTGCAACACCATGCCCGGTTGGTTAGGGCCTTTTGTGACCTAACCTTGGAAGTCATACAGCACCACTTCTATGGCATTCTTTTGGTTGAAGCGGTTCAAGGCTTGGGAGATTCCAGGGGAAGGACTGAGCATTATGAACCTAGACAGAGACTCATACTCCATTGAAGAAGTGTTGAAGAATTTATGGCCCTGTCTTAAGACCACCACAGTTAGTGACACCCATAGTAGGAGGTCAGATCACCTCAGATCTAGGTTTGGGGAGCACACACCACTTGACTGCCAAGCACAGTACGGGTCTAAATCCCTTGGCATGAAAGTCACAGCCCTCCATAGCCTGGTCCCAGCCCGTGTGGCAGCCTGCTCCACGGGCCATCTGAACTTTCCCCAAAACGGAGCTGGGGGTTGAGCTCCCACCCCCAAGGTAGAGTGCCACTGGGTTCAATCCCCAGCACCAGAAAAAAAAAAGCAAAAACATTCACCGGGAGCCCTCAAAGCCTTGCTAGGCTTGGCTCTAGAGGCCACCAGGTGATTGGGACAAAACTCACCAGTGCCCACCCCCTCCAGTCACCAGACCAGCCTGAGTTCACATCCTGGCCCCGACACTCATTAGCCGAGTACCCCAAAGATACCTCTGCATCAATTCCCTAGACCCTGAGCATATGATCAAGTTTGGAAAGACAATCTTTGCAGATGTAATTAAGGACACCGAGATGAAATCACCCTGGATTATCCTGACGGACCCTAAACCCAATGACAAGTGACCTTATAAGGGGCACACAGATAGAGACTTGAGACACACAGAGACCACATGAAGGTGGAGACAGAAACTGGAGGCCTGTAGCCACAGCCATGGGACTCCTGGAGCCGCCAGAAGCTGGAAGAGGCAAGGGAGGATTCTCACGGGGGCCTTTGGAGGGAGCACGGCTCTGCCGACACCTTCATTTCCCACCATTCATTCAATAAGGAGGGATATAGGAGGCTCCTTGGGCGCAACCTTTAATGAATTTCGCAGCGGGGCCCTGAAATGTGAAGCCACTCACCTGTCAGTCCTCATACTCTACCCAGGGGTACCCATGGCTCCTGAGCACCTGGAGCATGAGCCCCACCAGCCTCCACAGTCCTTGCCCAAACCAGCAAGCTGGACACTTGCAGCTGGCTGCTACCGTCAACATCCAGGTGGCAGCTCCTCTTTGGCCGCATCCAGCACCGGGCTTGAGGCGCTCCAGAGCTATCGGGCACCATGGGTCCCATCAGGACCCCCTGTTCAGCTGCATGGCCCCAAAGTCAGCTCACAGCCTGGGGGCTCCAGTTGCTCCAGCCATGCCAGGCTTCCCTGAGGACTGGGGGTGCCCATGTCACAGGCACTCCTGAGAACGGAGCTCCTTGCATCTGTACGCTGTGCATGGCACACATGCAAGGAAGCTCTGGCATGGAGAACGAGGCAGGAACCTGCAGAGCAGCGGCACCTGGCAGAGGAAGTCATGATTGCAAACTGAAATGCCCAACCATGGGGAGGAAGTGGAATCAAACCAGATAATTCCCACCCAGCAGGCTCATTCACCTGGCCGGAAAATTTATTGAGCACCTGATTATCTCCATGTAGTGGGTTTTTGGGTGATTTTTTTTCTTCTGTAGAATTTTTTCAGTGTTATCCAGATTTTCTAAAAAGAGCACGATCACTCTAATCAGAAAAAAATATTGATATTCATTCAATAAGGACAAAGGAACTGATTCTGAGAGTTGTGTGGTACCATATTATAGTTATCTAGTATTGCATCCCAAGTTTAACTGGTATCAAAGAACCACATTTGTTCATTATTATTTTCTCCTAGTTCTGGGAACAGACTGGCCTCAGAGGGGCGGTTCTTCCTCTGGGTCTCCCATGCAGTCGCAATCAGATGGCGACTGGCGCTGGGGTCATTTAGAGAACTTCCTCTCATGTGTCTGGCTTCTGATGCTGGCTGTTGACTGGGACCAAGGATGGGTTGGATACCAGCAAGTGGCCTCTGTGAGGTGTGGCCTGGGCTTCCTCACAGCATGGTGGCCGGGTTCCAAGAACAAGAGTCCAGAGAGAGAGCCGGTGTCTGCTATATTACCTTATCTCGTCATGGATATCAACTAGCATCACCTCTACCTGCAGTTTATTATTATAAGCAAGTCATTAAAGTCGACTTATATTCAGAGCAGAGGACTTAGACTCCACCTTTTGTTGGGAATGATGTCAAGAAATAATGTGCACACATCTGTTTCAGTGATTGCACCGTGTTCTGCTGAATCAAAGCTTCAAAGAGCCCCATCAGCCCCTGGTCTGTCTGTCTTCTAGGCACTGGGCTCTGCCTTGAATAAGATCTGGTCTCCTCATGAGAGGGAAACCAGGGCAGCAGGTGCCCTGGCCCCAACTGCCCTTAAAACTGAGCTGGACCTTCCACAGTGAGCCTCGCAGAGACCTTTGGCAGGTAGCACACACACAGACACCTACTCTCTCCCACCAATGCCCTTCCTCCCAGAGCAGGAGAGACCGCCCTCCGCTGCCATGTGACTTGGCAAGTCAATTGATCACTTGACTTGTGATCAATCAAGACATTCCAGTCTCCTGGTCCCAGTCCTCCTGGAGGACTTTCCAGGAGCTCCCAGGGGCCAGGGTGTGTGTGTGTGTGTATATGTGTATCTGTCCCTGGGGATTGAACCCAGGGGCATTCTACCTCCGGGCTACACCCCCAGCCCTATTTTTATTCTTTATTTTGAAACAGGGTCTCACTAAGTTGCGGAGGCCTCATTAAGTAGCTGAGGCTGGCCGCGAACCCCGATCCTCTAGTCTCAGCCTCCCAAGTACTGGGATTACAAGCGTGCACCACCACGCCTGGTAATTGTTTTTTATTTTTGAAAACAGGGTCTAAGTTGTGAGAGCCTCACTAAGTTGCTGAGGCTGGCTGCAAACCTGCTATCCTCCTCTCTCAGCCTCCCACGTACTGGAACAGGCTCTTTTTCTGGTGCAGTCCCGCTAGGTGGAGTAGAATGGGGCTGTTGCGTGGAGGACAGGCAGGCCTGCCACCCTGGAGCTGGCCTACACAGGTTGCTCCTGCATTGTTCGGTCATCACAGGAACCAGTGAATTTGCTCTTGTGATGGCCTCCGTCCTGCAGCCTGCCTGGGGGCCTCCTCTCACAGGGACCCTGTCCCTCCCACCCACGACTCCACTGTTCCCTTTACTGGGTTGTGGCTGCTGGGTGTTCTGTACTGGAAGGTCCAGTCCCTCTGACCCTAACAGCCTTGCTCCTTCCTGCTGTTGAAAGAGTTCCAGACACTCCAGAGCCCCGATCCACCCGTCCCAGCTGTTTCCTTGGGTTGTTTTCGGGCCTCAGTTGCCACAGCTGTAGTAACACTGCCTACCTTGAAGAATTCCTGGACTGAATGAAATAATGCACAGTGTTTGGCACATAGTAAGCACTCAGTGAATTTATTAACATGAGTCGGGCACAGTGGCACGTGCATGTAGTCCCAGCACTCAGTAGGCTGAGGCAGGAGGATCACTGAGCCCAGCAGTTTACGACCAGCCTGGGCAACCTAGCAACACCCATCTCAAACCAATAAAAAAAGAAATTACCCTCATCACATACTGAGTTGAGACTCACCAAACATTGCTGCTGAATCCAGGTATAATAGATGGTCAGTAATTTTGTTTTGACTACCGCTTGCCATTTCCATGTGGTTCAAAGTTGTTGTCACTCCCACAGGGTCCCTGGAGCTCCCTCTTGGGCCCCTTCTGGAGTACCTGTCTGGCTTCAGGTCAGTCTCGCACAGGCTGCTGGCTCTGCAAAACAGGTAGAATCTCACTGTTCGGTCCTCAGGACTCAGCTCACAGGTTCGCCCAATCACACAATCTGTGACCACGGGATGGGTGGGGAGGAGGGTCACAGGGGCGGGGGCAGCCAGGAGCTGGCTGTCTAACAGCTCCACCCCTGCTCCTCTAGTCCACTGCTTCTGAAGCCTGTTCAAGTGGAGGTGGAGAAGATGCGGAAGAGTCGAGAGCATCTCGTGCTAACCAGGGGCATCTTCCTTTGAAGCTCGTAACTTTCTGTCAGGAACACTTGGCTTTCAGACCCAACTATCCGACTAAAACTGCCCATTGCTCATTTTTCATTCCATCTTCATTTGTTACTCTATGGAATCATTTTATCCAGGAGCACTCCTTGCCAGACAACAAGATTGCAGGGGAAAAACCGAGACTGAAGAATAATAATGATAAAAGAACATTCCACATAGAGCTGATTAATTCCACCCATGGACCATCCCCCTGGCCTGGGGAGCCTGGCCTATTTGCCTCCTGCTCAGCCTTTGTCATGTGAGAAATGACCCCATCCTTGGGGCCTGACTCCCAGCCAACCCTGGCACCTTCTTCTTTGCTAAGCATTGTTTTCCCAAAATTCCTAAAGAGGAAGGCATGAGGCTCCCTGGCTTCTATGAGCATGTCACCTGGGATTCTGTGTGAGAAACCAGTGTGAGTGCTTGGGGTGGGGGTCAGCCTAGAATCCTCCAAGAACCCTAAGAGGTCAGCACTGGTCACCTGCCCCTGTGTTGCCAATAAGGAAACCTCAACAGAGAAGGCAATCTCTTGCCCAGGGACATATGGCCAGGAAGAATACCATTAGAACCCAGGCCTCTCTGCCACCAATGGCCACACTTTTGACCACAGCACTCTTGGCTCACTCAAGATTCAGTTGACCAAGACCATGCCTGATGCCGGGGCTCCCAGCTTCTGGAGTGTAGCCTAGGCCTGCTGTTGGGGACTGATGGGACATTGGGGTGATAACGCCACTCCTCCCCTCACCCCCAGGCTGCAGCCCTTGTTCCTGACAACAGGGCTGAGACTCTAGTTCGCTATCTCTTAGATTAGCCCACAGCTATTTTTATTCTGCCCTGCTTAGGAAAGAAACACAGCTTGGGCAAACCCTTGGGCAGGGCCCCAGGGAAGACCATCATTAGCACAGGAAGAAAATGGGACTTGTTTTATTATAGTTTTAAAAATATCTTAAAGCAACAACAACAACACCTCTTTTTTCCTTTGAAGCATTTCCATATGGGGTCCCCTGTGAATTGCCTCCAGCAGGGCATTCCTGGCCACCTCAGCTCCCAGGCACAAGGTGATGACACCCACTGACACATCTGTTGAGTCAAGTCTCCTCTCTGGTTTCCTTGGGAACAAGGTTTTTAGGAGATGGGTGTGCCCAGGGCAAAGGGATGGTAGTGGAGTGAAATACGGCTTCCTTCCACCCTTCTAGGTTCTTTGGCTAGGCTATGAATTAAGTTGACATAAAATAGATTATAAGGAGAAAAACCATATTTGATCATACATGCATGCGTGCGCGCGCACACACACACACACACACACACACACACACACACACACGAGAGTCCCAGAAAATATGTCTCAAAAAGGGGCCAGGTGACTGAAGCTTATGTAACACCCTGAGCTGCATGTATGTGACAGGTGTGTGGTAAAGCCTCTCAGGTAGTCAGTCCGGCCTTGCCTGGAACAGCCCTCTTCCCATACAGATACAGGCTAATGTAGATTTCCTCTATAGATGTCAATGTCTTGTACAAAAGGGCAGCTTTCCAGAGCTACTTTTGGGTCTGTGGTTTCTCAGCGTAACCAGCTCAAAATATGTCAAGGAAGTATGTCTTGGGGTGGCATATTCTGGTCTCCCACAACCACATTTTGGGATGGTACATCCTGAGCCCCAACAGGACCCAGGCAGGGGACGAGTGTTAGGGGAGATGGGGAGCCTGGAGGAGGGCCAGGCTACCGTGGCAGGGAGCCATCAGGAGCTCGTGGAGGTCTGAGGAGCCCCAGAGACCTCGGGAGGGAGATGATCCTGGGGCCCGGGGCTCACCTGAGTCTGCCTTGCTGCTATAGCTTTGGAATTTTCAATGATCTTCCTGCAGATGATGGTTAACACTGCAGGGATGTGGACGACCTTGCCTTTAAGGGGAGATCATAACAGCAGAGAGGAAACGAGACCTGAGGGGGCACTGAAGGCTGAATAGAAAATGAATTAAAACAGCGAGAGTGTCCACAGCAAAAGCAAGAGAGAGGTGTTGTAGGGCCAGAGAGCCTTCCGGAAGAATCAGCGTCCACAGGATCAGTCACTGCTGGGGATGAGGTAGGGTGGGGGCAGGGTGAGAGTCCTGGAGATCAGCGGCCTAGGGTAATGGAGACCTTGGCCCTGCTCTCACCGCAAGGCTTCCCTGCTGCCACCCCCACCTCTGCTCTCTGTTCCCTCTTGGCAGGACTCTGTTCCCCCATCGTCCACACAGCTCACTTCCCTGCCTTGGTCTTCACTCATCTCTCTCCCGGATGAAGCCAACCCTGACCACTCCTCCCTTTTTTTTGTTGTTGTTGTTGGTACTGGGGATTCTTCCTCTGATCTAGACCCCCAGCCCTTTTCATTTTCTATTTTGAAATAGGGTCTTTCTAAGTTGCTGAGCGCTGGCCTCGAACCTGCGATCCTCCTGCCTCAGCCTCTCAAGTACTGGGATTACAGGCATGCAGCACTGCGCCTGACAGCATTTGTGACATTATAAACTTGCCCCCACTCCTGCACCCTAGATGTCCATTAGCCTGCTCCACTTTCCCCCAAAGCACTTACAGTTATCCTTGGTATCCAAAGGGGACTGGATCCAGGACCCAGGTGGACACTGAAATCCACAGATGCTCAAGTCCCTCGTATAAAATAGTGTGGTATTTGCCTAGAACCTACACATATCCTCCTGTACACGTCAAATCATCTATCGATGACTTATAATACCTAAGACAATGTAAGCACGATGTAAATAGTTGGTATACTGTATTGTTTAGGGGATAATGACAAAAAAAGTCCAAACATATTTTGACCCTAGGTTGGTTGAACCCCAGGTTACAGAGGGCCAACTGTGTTTTCTAGCATAATGAATGACTTAGTATGTAATTATCATCTGCTCATCCTCCCCAACGTACCATAAGCGCCACAACACAGGGAATCTTTGTTCACTGTGTGTCCCTAACACAAATGCCTGGCACACAGGACAAGCTCAGCAAACACTTTATTTTCTTTTATTTCTTTTTTTTTTTTCGGTACTGGGGATTGAACCCAGGGGCATTCTACCTCTGAGCTACACCCCCAGCCCTATTTTTTATTCTTTATTTTGAAACAGGGTCTCACTAAGTTGCAAAGGGCCTCACTAAGTAGCTGAGGCTGGCCGCGAACCTGTGATCCTCCTGTCTCAGCCTCCCAAGTACTGGGATTACAAGCGTGCACCATCACGCCTGGCAGCAAACACTTCTTAAACGAATGCTGTCTCCATGGCTGCTGTGTGTTTCCAATTAATTAAAATGGAGCATCTGAGCTCACCTTACTGCTTGACAATGAAAACTGAGGCCAGTCAAGAAACACACTGTAAAACCAAAATATAGGTAAGCTTCACACATTGATTTTTTTTTAAATTTGCTATCTGCATTTTGTAAAAATATCCATAAGATCATTTCAAATGGTCAGATGGAGATAATCACACCTGCATACGCCCAGAGCGGATGTGGACACTGCCCTCTCATGGCCGCTCGGAGGGCCGCTTCCTGCACAGCTGCCCTGGGTGCCGGACCCTGAGGAGAGCTGCAAGACAGGACATTTCAAAATGGGTCAGATTCAACTCTATTTTCAGGGGGCGAGTCAAAGAAGAATAAAGCGTCAAAGGGAGAATTCTTAGGGCATGCAGAGCCCACACGTTTCCATATTGTGAGGAGGATGTTGGCAATTAGCGGGAAGTAGTGGAAAGAAATGTTGAGACAGGAAAAATCCCAACTTGATAACACCCATCTGTTGCACTTACAGCTGGAATCTGAGTGGGAATTTCCCATCTGTGCTTTATTCTCAGCTTTAATTTGACTATAAATAAGACACATGTGTGTTTAATTTGCACCGAGTGTCTTTTGGGGCCAGGAATTGTTTAAGGGTGATATATATATATATATATATATATATAGAGAGAGAGAGAGAGAGAGAGAGAGAGAGAGAGTGTGTGTGTGTGTGTGTGTGTGTGTTTATATCACAGTAGTCAACACAGTGGTCCCCTCTTCAGATATGTTCCTAGACCCCCAGTGGATAGTACCGAACCCCAGATACAGGCACTGTGACACCCAACAGTCGATCTGATAACCAAGAAGGGCAGCATATACAGCGTGTATATGCTGGACAAAGGGATGACTCACATCCTGGACCGGATGAAGTAGAATGCCATGAGATTTCCTCATGCTACTCAGAAGAGCATGCAATTAAAGCTTACGAACTGCTCATTTCTAGAATTTTTCATGGAATACTTTCAGACCATGGTTGACCATGGGTAATGGAAACCAAGGAACCACTAAAACACACACACACTTTAACTGAGAACCTACTCATTCAGCTGGTCTGAGGTACACAGCCAATCTAACTCGGTCCCATGATGATGTGTCCCTTCGTAACAGAGACCTTAACTCTTAACGCCCTCTGCTCAAACAGGTCTACACAGAACTGCCTCTGCCTGGTCAGTTTTCGCTGAAGCCCCGGGCTGTTTGCTGTAGGATGGCTCCGGGCCCAGAGCCCTGGGGAGGGCAGCATTTGGGAAGCCCATCGCAGGCCCAGTCATAAGGGAGCTTCTTTACATCCTCTTGATTCTCAAATTGACTCTATGAGGGTCTATATGAACTATCATCCCACTCTATAGATGAGGAAATTGAGGCTAAGCGACATAAGGTAACTTGCTCACAGTCATTTATCACACTAGTAGTAGAGCCCCAAACTCAAAACCAAGTGTTTGGGCCAAGGTCCAAAGTCCATGTTCTTTTACTTACCCTTCCGCCTCCATATCACCCCTCTCAAGCCTTCTGGGGCTGTGGTGGTTGTGTGTGTGGGGTGTGGGGGGCAGGTCAGCCAGCCTTCAGCACAGGAGACACCAACAGCTTCGGGGCTGGCTGAGCCTGGCCCTGCCTCTGGCCAGAGAGAACTTAGGCCCCAGTGGGCCTGGGCTTTTCACTGGCTTCCCTCCCCTTGGCTGTACTTGTCTGGGCCTCAGGGGGGAAGGCACTGGCCAGCCCCTTGATCTCCGCGCACTCCTGGCCCTGCTCGCTGCTGTGAAGAGGGCCTGTCTCAGCATTTTTGGGTGCTGGCGTGGGCCTCCTCCTGTGGGCTGTCACATCCCCTCTGCACACTCCTGAACACTTCTGCTGCTGCCCAAGGGAGGAGCCATGTCTGGCCTGCCAGCGTGTGTGTGATATTCAGCAGTGTTGGGGACATGGTATGTGGCAGCTGCTTAACAATTCTTTGTTGAAAAATGAGTAGGTTATCTACATCCATGTCCCAGAAACCAGGACATCAAGAAAAGAGGAACATAAATTTTGAGAGGG
Source organism: Glis glis (assembly GCA_004027185.1). Taxonomy (NCBI): domain Eukaryota; kingdom Metazoa; phylum Chordata; class Mammalia; order Rodentia; family Gliridae; genus Glis; species Glis glis. The sequence goes on along the minus strand of PVJS01012190.1, from coordinate 30,664 downwards.
ATAGCTTGTGAAACCAAACATTTCATTCTATTAAATACAGTCAGTTTTATTCAAGGAATGACCATGAGTTTTTGTTGTCCTTCTTCCCACCTCTTCTCTCTTCCCCTCACCAAATTGGGCATTTAAGCTTCAGTGGGAGAGGGAAGAGGAGGGCTTCCAATCCTGGAGGCTGGACTCAAGTGCTCACGTGGCAGCCACCCACGGTGCTCGACAGCTGGGTGTGCTTAGAGTCCCTGTGTCCCACAGGCATCCCATCTCCCACCGCTCTGCTTGCCCTTCACAAGCCAGACGCTTGCAGAAAACTGGGAAGCCGTGCTTCCTTTCCCCAACCTGCTGAGTAACTGGAGCAAACTGGAGGGGAGGAGTGTGGCTCAGTTTGGCAGCTGGGGCTAGAGCTCAGGATCCCCAAAACAGGAGCAAAACAGCCAAAGATGGCAGCATTCAGATCTTACAAAAATGGAAAGAGGCGCTTTTTCACGATATAGAGAACCGTAGCCAGAAAAAGGGCCAGGGCAAGGAAGATGAGGAGCTTGTCCGTCAGCTCTCGGCGGTTGTATTTTGTGATGAGCTTCCGGCCCAGCTGGATGGTCCCCGACATGGACTTAAATTCTTCATTTGCATCCAGGATGGTTCTTGAAGAGGTGACTGCAACAGAAGAGGGAAGGAGGCTGACTCAGAGACTGTACGGCCCCAGTGACGATGGGCTTGCTCTGTCTGGCTGTGGATAACACATGCTGTATCCTGAGGCTGGGGCCTCGGACGGTGGGTAGAGACACCTAGATGAGCAAAGAGAACATGGGCCTAACGAGGAAGGCTCTTCCTAAGGCCCCTCCAGTGTGATGTGGTTCATTTAGGAGTCCTTGAACATGGAAATGGGTAGGGGGAGGGCAGAAGCAGGTTGTTTGACTAACCACCAATCTTAGCCCTTTGAAGCAGACAGATGCTGCCAGGAAGACCCACCAGCCACAGACCGATCCTGGTGTGACTGTGGAGAGGCTCTGTGAGGGTCAGGAGCCAGGAGGTACTAGGATTTTCCACAAGTGAGGTGTGACCCCCAGGACACCTGATGGTCAGACCTGCTCTTTGCAGGACCACAAAGCAGGAAGGACAGGCTGGGCCCGACACCCCCTCTCATTTAAAGCTGACACCAGTGCAGCTTTAAAGATGCAACACCTGTGCTCCAGCCACAGTGCGACACCAGGAGGCCCAAGGCTCATGGTGCCCAGAGGCAGGTATGCTTTTTTTTTTCTTTTTGTGGTACTGGGGATTGAACCCAGGGGCGTTCTACCTCTGAACTACACCCCAGCCCTTTTTTATTTTTTATTTTGAAACAGGGTCTTGCTAAGTTGCTAAGGCTGGCCTCACACCTGTAGTCCTCCTGTCTCGGTCTCCCAAGTACTGGGATTGCAGGCATGCGCCTCACAAGGTTCTCCTACAAAGCATAACAAGGCATCCTCAGAACATCCACTGAATAAAATATATTAAGGGAAGAGGCCAGGTGTAAAAAAGTACATGTGAACTGTTTTCATTATGTAGGAAAGGGGGGTCAAGAAGATCTCACTTGCTTGTGTTATGTAAGCTTGGAGGACATCAGAAGGATACAGAAGAAGCCGTAACAGTAATGGCCTCTGGGAAGTGGACCTGGAGGGCTGGAGGTCAGAGGTCAGCTGGAGATCAGAAGGTAAGTTGTCTTTGTATTTTCTTTTTGTACTACTCAGTATGGTACTCCGTATTGACAACACAGCAGCCACTGCACACACGTGGCTCCTGAGTGTGTACAATGTGGCTAATCCAAACTGAGGTGCCTGTAAGTGTAAAATACAAGACCTCGCAGGCACAGCATGAGAAAGGGAATGTGCAATGCAGGCGTTCCTTTGTGTCCACAGGTTGCATCCATGGATTCAACCAAGTCAGGGTGAAAATATTGGGGGGGGAAAATGTGCCTGTACTGAACACTTACTGACATTGACATTTCTTCTTGTCATTATTCCCTAAACAATATAGTATAACAATGATTTAGAAACATTTACATCATATTAGATGTTATAAATAATCTAGAGATGATCAGAAGTATACAGGAATATGTTCTATGCAGATACGCACTGGATATAAAGGACTTGAGCATCCTCAGATTTGGGTGTCCACTGGGTCCTGGGACACTGAAGGACAACTCCTTCAATCATTTTTACTATTTTTTTTTTGTGGCACTGGGGATTGAACCCAGGGGCATTCTACCTCCGAGCTACATCTCCAGCCCTATTTTATTTTTATTTTGAAATAGGTCTCACTAAGTTGATGAAAGTCTCACTATTTGCTGAGGCTATCCTTGAACCTGCAATCCTCCTGTCTCAGTCTCCCCAGTACTCGGATTACAAGCGTATGCCACCATACCCAGCTAATTTTTACTATTAACTTCCTGTTGCAATGGGAATATTTTATATATAATGGGCTAAATAAAATATATCATTAAAATTAATTTCACATGTTTCTTTTTACTTTTTATAAAGTACCTAACTGGAAAAGTTGCACACATGGCTTCCATTACATTTCTGTTGGGCAGTGCCAGGACAGCTTTTTTCCCTTAACCACCGGGTATACATTTTTACAAAATTAAAAACTAATAAACAAAATAAAATAAATTATCAGAGGAAACAGAGCATTCTGAAAATGACAGATAAGGGGAAAAACACTTGCCTAACAATAGTCCTTCTGCAACCTCTTTCTCCATTCCTCTCCATTTCAAAAACTTAGGTAAGAACTTATTAAGTAAAAATCTAACAGGCTTTAAATCTAATTCTTAGGGAAAATTCTGAACCATTAGAGAAGTAGAGCCCTTGCTGAAAAGCAAACTCCCAGGCCCGGGAACGCTTCCACTGGAAACACTGTGGGTGTGGGGGTCTCCAGGGCGACTGTCAACACTGACAGGAGAGACGAGCGCAGCACACCCCACTTTGGGCTGGGCCAAGTAGTCACCTCACCTCATGAGTGAGGTGCCACAGGAGCCAGGAAGCTTCGGGCGGGCAGAGATGAAGGTGCTAGGATGAGTGCTCTGGAGCAGTGTCCCACTCCGGACCAGGCCTTACCTAGAGTCTGCATGGCCTCCTCACTCTGCTGGACCTGCTGGGACATCATCCTGCTGATCCCCATGAGGCTCTCTGTGATGGCACTAGATGTCTGGGCCAGGCTCTCTTTGGTAGTTTTCCTGCAAGTCCGGAGGAGGGAGGAGGAATGTCAGCAAAAGCCTTACTTCGAGAAAGCCCCATATTCAAACAAGATCCCATGTTCTCACCTATCACAGTAGTACATTTTTAAATAATCGCAGTCAGTGCTGGCAAGGGTGTGCTGAGCCCATGTTCTTGCAGACTGCTAACTGGAATATACATGTGTTACCATCTGCAAAATGATTTGCAGTATGCATGGGGAGCCTTAGAAATGTGCATCCTTAGAAACATCCCAGTAAACTCATCCCTGGGAATCCCTCCAAAGGAACCAACCAAAATGTGGATAAAGCCTCACATTCTAAGACAGGCCCGCCCTCAAAGACAGGCCCTCGTGCATGACTTACAATAATGAAAAACTAGAAATATAAACACACACAAACAGGGATTGGTTAATATAATGGAATACTATGCACTGTTAAAATGATGTTTAAAAGTTTTTTTTAAAAAAGAAACAGGTCTTTCTGCTATAATACTTAATGAAGAGTAGGCTACTAAATTTTATATATAGTATAATTTTGACTTTGTAAAAATATGGAAGAAGCCAGGTGTCTGGTGGTACATGCCTGTAATCCCAGTACCTGGGAGGCTGAGACAGGAGGATTTCAACTTGATGAGACACTTTCAGCAACTTAGCTAGACCCTGTCTCAAAATAAAAAACAAGAAGAGCTGGGGGTGCAGTTCAAGGGTAGAACACCCCTGGATTCAATCCTCAGTACCAAAAAAGAAAGAAAAAATAATGGGGGAGGCAATGTATCAAAATGTTCATGAGCAATAAGATTATAGCTTATTTCCATTTAGTAATTCCTTTTTTTTTTTTGGTGGTACTGAGGATGGAACCCAGGGGCCTTCTACCTCTGGGTGACACCCCCAACCCTAATTTTTTCTTTTTAATTTGGAAACAGGGGCTTGCTAAGTTGCTGAGGCTGGATTCAAACCTGCAAATCTCCTGTCTCAGCCCCTCAAGTACTGGGGTTACAGGAGTACATCACCACAATCAGATGTAATTCATATCTATTTTTTTATTGCGGTACTGGGGATTGAAACCAGGGGCATTCTACCCCCGAGCTATACCCCCAGCCCTATTTTTTATTCTTTATTTTGAAACAGGGTCTCACTAAGTTGCAGAGGGCCTCACTCAGTAGCTGAGGCTGGCCGTGAACCTGCGATCCTCCGGTCTCAGCCTCCCAAGTACTAGGATTATAAGCATGTGCCGCCATGCCCGGCTCATATTTTTCTTTACCAATTTACTACAAATATATATTTCTTTCATACTTTTAAGTACAAATGTTATCCTAAGAATAAGAGAGAGCTCCCTTTAGAGGGCTTTATATCAAACCAATTGTTATCTATTCTGTTATCAGAGCTCAGAAGGACAAAAGGACAGATACCTTTGTCTTAAGGCGTCTTTTCCCTGAAGAAGCTCTGCTTTCTCTAGATTGTCGATTGCAATTTTGCAGGTGAGATTGGCTTTCCTCCATGAGGTCTGATTGCTGGAAGAAGAAGGATCAGGCATAAGTTTCTGTGACTCCACCAAGCATTAGTTCCAATCACAGCAGTTCATCCTTCCAGGGGCAACCCACAGAGTCCACCCCCACACCTCTTGCCACTTCCTCCTCTTGGTTGCCCTGGCAACTACTCTAGATCAGGTCCTAACACCTCTCCTCTGGACCCCAGAAGCTGTCTCTGGAATGTTCTGTTGTTCTCCCTTTCCTCCTAGGCAACCCGGGGACAGGCAACATGGGGCTCCATCATTTATAGCCCTGCAATGGCTCCAGACTTCAGGGTAGCATCCAAACCCCCAGCTGAGCATGAGGCCCTCTTTTGTCAAGTGAGCTGTGAGGCGACTACTGCTCTGGTGTGTCCTGGTGTGGCCATTCTTTGAAAATCACAACTTACTACACATCTTTTTGTGTGTGAGGTGCTAAGGATTGAACCTTGAGGACATTCTACCGCTGAGCGACACTCCCAGCCCTTTTTATCTCTTATTTGGAAATACGGTCTCACTAAGTTGCTAAGAGCCTCATGAAGTTGCTGAGGCTGGCTTGATCCTGCGATCCTAGAAAGCCTCCCAAGTACTGGGATGTACCCGGCTTACTATTCATCTTTCTGTCTCCAACGCCTAGAACAATACTTCTGACACCTTCGCTGCTCAGTGAATATATGTTGTTGTAAGAGGTAAAAAGATCACAAGACCCAATGCTTCTCAATACTTCTCCAAAATTAGCTCTTCTTTACATAGACCAGTCATGGGCAATACAAATACCCTGTATCAGCAGGGGTCCAGTTGACAAGATTTATTTACATTCCTTACCCAATCACCTTTGCAAGTGACAACTCAAATTTGGTGAATAGTTCCCTGAGGTTAGAAATAGTCTTTTTTGACAGACTATAAAAAAACTAATTGTATCTCTCTGAGAATCACACCTATGCTCTAGAACTCTTATACAGCTATCTCCAACAATTGTGTAAACCCTGGAAATAGTAAAAAATTAAAACAGAGCACACAAACTAACAGGGTGGTTTTCTAATAGCATCTCTGTGCTGAAGGTCTTCAAATGGGCTCTCTGATGCCTGAGCAGTACCTGCTATGCCATTTCATACCTTTTAAAAAGAATCAATTAAGCCAGGTGTGGTGGCGCATGCCTGTAATCCCAGTACTTGAGAGACTCAGACAGGAGGATCACAGGTTCAAGACCAGCCTCAGCAACTTAGAGAGGCCCTCAGAAACTCAATGAGACCCTGTTTCAAAACAAAAAGTAATATAGAGATGGAGGTGTAGCTCAGAGGTAGGATGCCTCTGGGTTCAATCCCCAGTATCACTAAATAAATAAAATTACATCTTTAAACTGCAAAGGAGTTTGTGGGGCCCTGGGATGCAGAGATGAAGGAGTCACAGTGCCTACCCTCAAGGGGCACACATTTGTTGGGGAGAAAGGCAAGCAAACAAATACTTACTGTACCATGTGACAAGCATGATAACCCAAGCAAGGACAACCACTGTTTCAACATACAACTACCGAAGTAATGGTTTACTGTTTTCTTTCCTCTACCCCTAACTCTACATCATTAAAGGCCATTCTCAGTCTTAAGCCTATTTTAAGCCGATTGTGTCTGGCCTAACTTACTATATTCCATATCAGGGGTCCTCTCTACCCCATGTGCATGACCTGAACCCTTGGTGGCATAGGAAAGCAGAAGCCATCGTAACACCAAGTAATCACTAAAGAGCCAAGCAGGAGAATGATGCTCACACTGGCCTCCCCCAGGCCTGCCTGTATCGGTCAGTCCCCTCCTGGTGGCTGGGTGTCACACACAGCTGTTGTCAGTGAGGATGATGCTGGAGAGTTACTCAACATAGAAGCAAAGCCACACACAGAGTGAGACCAATGAACAAAACCCATGGGAATGCTGACAGCAGGGGCTTCAAAGAAAATGACCTAAAGCCAGGCGTGGTGGCACATGCTTATAATCCCAGTACTTGGGAGGTGGAGACCGGAGGATCCGGGTTCACAGCCAGCCTCAGCTACTTAGTGAGGCCCTCCGCAACTTCGTGAGACCGGGTTTCAAAATAAAGACTAAAAAATAGGGCCAGGGGTGTAGCTTGGAGGTAGAATACCCCTGGGTTCAATCCCTGGTACCGCAAAAAAAAAAAAAAAAAAAAGAAAATGACCCAAATACCAGCGAAGCAGGACAGCTGCTGGAATCCTCAATGTTTCTGCAATAACCACCCTCTATATAATTGAGGTACAAAACTCAAATGTGAAGGGAAAGGCTCTGCTTCCTGTTGACGATTTTGTTAGAAAAGTCATTCCTCCCTCAGTTCACTATCAAGAAATAGCACAGGGCTGGGGGTATACCTCAGTGGTAGAGTACTTCCATAGAATGCATGAGGCTCTGGGTTCAGTCCCCAGCACTGCATAAGTAAATATACAGGACCAAAGGTTATAATTAAAAATATAAAAGAAATAGCACATAGCTGTAAATTTACAGTCAACAATAGCACACAGCTACAATTAGAATCTCAATTTTGTTTAACATAACATAGGCTTATTTATCTTTGTGTGTGCCATTTTTTTTCAGATAACAGCCCATTCAAAACCTTCCATATTTTGGTCCATATTAAATAGGTTCACTTTCGGTTTTTTTGGCAATACCGGGAATTGAACCCAGGGGCATTCTACCTCCGGGCTACACCCCCAGCCTATTTTTTATTCTTTATATTGAAACAGGGTCTCACTGAGTTGCAGAGGGCCTCACAAGATGCTGAGGCCGGCCACGAACCCGGATCCTCCTGCCTCAGCCTCCCAAGTATTGGGATTACAAGCATGCGCCACCACGCCCGACAATAGGTTCACTTTGGGTGGTTTTTCTAGTACCAACTATTCTTAGATAAAATTGACCCTGTATTACTAAAGCAATCCTATTTTTTACTTTGTTTCAAAACTATAAAATACAGTATAATGTTTAACAGGCGTTTCAAAACTATAAAATACAGTATAATGTTTAACAGGCTTTTGTAAACTATGCAAGCTCCACCTGCCCATGTGAGCCCTGCTTGTCTCTTCTTCCTTCCTCCATTTGAGAATTACTGATTTAGAGAGCACATTCAATCTGTGTGTAAATGACACAACTAAGTCACCACCATTAAACTGGGTTTTTTAGGCAAACACTTGCATGAGCCTCACAGGGAGCAAGTGACCCCATAGGGGCAGCTGGCAGGAGGCCAGGCCATGCCTACCTGAGCATCTGCTTTTTGTGATTCTCTACCTCCTGGAGTAGAAGCTGCTTCTCCGACTCTTTGTCTTGCTCCTTAGCTGACTGCTCAAGCTCCTTTGAGGAGAAAACAGCTTTATGTTAAAATGATTTTCAAAGCCACTATGAAAACAGAAGAGCACTTCTATTCCTAGCAAGGGCATACAACTTGAAACAGCCTTTGAAAACAGTATATCTAGGAATGCCAGGTAACAGATAGTACATATCCTTTTAAATATTTAGCTAAGCTGGGTGTGGTGGCACACGCTTATAATCCTAGTACTTGGGAGGCTGAGACAGGAGGATTACAGGTTTGTGGCCAGCCTCAGCTGCTTAGTGAGGCCCTCCACAACTTAGTGAGACCCTGTTTCAAAATAAAGAATAAAAAATAGGGCTGGGGGTATAGCTCAGAGGTAGAATGCCCCTGGGTACAATCCCCCGTACCGCAAAATAAATAATTAAATAAATAAATAAATAAATAAATAAATAAAATAAAAAATAAATATATACAGCTAAGTTCGCAAGAAAGTAAGGAAGATCCCTAGGGCCCAGAAGTGTGAGGGAACGAAGAGCCAGAGCTGAGGGTCAGCCTATGAGCAGGCATGGCTGCCCTGGATAGGAGCTGGTGCTCCTCTGAGCTAGGGTGTGCCTAGAATAAAAAGGGAAAACATTACCAAATAGGAGCCCATGATGCCACCCTCATATCATGGGATATTTCCAAATGTTCTCTCTCAGTTACATGACTTATTTCATCAGAGACTGGGTGCAAACAACTGAGGGTTTGAAAGCTCATATAGGGACAGAAAAATTAAGACTCAGGCCAGCTGAGGCTGAAAATTACAACTGAGAACACCACAAATCCAGGAACCATAAAAGGCTACATCATCAGCAGAAAGATCTAGGAAAATGTTCATCCACCATCAGAGTGAAAACATGGACACTTTCTTGCCATTTTGTTTTGTTTTGTTTTTCTTTTTGGCTGTGGGCTCTGGATAGAGGGGCAAAAAAAATTTTTTTTTTAATTTCCTGAGAATTTATAATCAGGAAGCTGCTCTCACACTGATCTGGGGCTTCAAATTATCTTCCCGGAGTGGTTCAAGAACCACCATGAAGAGAAATTAACATAACAAGTGTCTCCAGACTTGTGATAATCCTGGTGACCTGGCAAATGCAAAAACTCCTGTAGGGACTTGTCCTGGACCCAAGCTGCACAGTCTCACAGGTAAGAGCTGCAGAGGATGAGTGCTCACAGGACAAAATAACCAAACTAAGGAAACATCCACCATGAGTGAGGAGCAGCAGACATAATAGCCAGTGGTGTAGCCCCCAAATTGTTTGCATAATTATTTGTTTAAAATTTATATTCCAGCCAGGCGTGGTGGCGCACGCTTGTAATCCCAGTACTTGGGAGGTTGAGACAGAAGGATCGCAGGTTTGCGGCCAGCCTCAGCTACTTAGTGAGGCCTCTGCAACTTAGTGAGGCCTTTGCAACTTAGTGAGACCCTGTTTCAAAATAAAGAATAAAAACTAGGGCTGGAGGTGTATCTCAGAGGTAGAATGCCCCTCGGTTCAATCCCCAGTACCACCAAAAAAAAAAAAAAAATTTATATTCCAAGCTGGGCATGGGGGCATATGCTTGTAATCCCAGTATTTGGGAGGCTGAGACAGGAGGATCACAGGTTCGCGGCCAGCCTCAGCAACTCAGCGAGGCCCTCTGCAACTTAGTGAAACTGTTAAAATAAAAAATAAAATAGGGCTTGGGGGTGTAGCTCAGAAGTAGAATGTCCCTGAGTTCATACCCCCTCACCAAAAAAAAGATAAAAAAATAAAAAATAAATAAAATCTATATTCCCTACTAGAATATAAACTCATCAAAAACAGAGCTGTATATAGTGCTGCTCACTGCACTTATCCCTTATGCCTGGCACATACACATTAGGCCCTGAATCACTGAATGGAAGAATGGATGCACAGCAAGAAGGGAGGGACAGAAGGAAGGAAAGAGAAAATGCATAATGTTCTCATGAAAGGCTGCTACAAAGTTCTATCTCACAGAATCAGTGATAGTCCTGAAGAAAAGAAAGAGGCAGAGTAGTTCTCAAATTCCAGTTTGAGAACCATATACCCAAAGACAGACATACAGATATTTACACATTGAATATGTATAGAACAGCAAATTTTTTTTTTTTTTTTGCAGTACGGGGGATTGAACCCAGGGGCGTTCTACCTCCGCGCTACACCCCCGGCCCTTTTTTTTTTTTGTACTTTATTTTGAAACCGGGTCTCACGAAGTTGCGGAGGGCCTCACTAAGTAGAGAGAGAGAGAGACAGGGAGAGAGAGAGAGAGCTGAGGCTGGCCACGAACCCGGATCCTCCGGTCTCCGCCTCCCAAAGTACTGGGATTACAAGCGTGCACCACCATGCCCGTCTAGAACAGCAAATTTTGAGGACATAAAGCCAATTCTTTTCTAGTGTCACTCAATCTTATTGCAAATACACAAAAAAGACATTCACCTAAGAACTAAAAACATCAAATAAATAGAAATCTTGTATATATTCCCAGGTATAAAGAAAACATGTAAATGCTTAGGAAATGCAGATTAGAACTGGGATGGGGTTATTCATTCACCATGGGCTTGCCACCCTGATAGACGCCAGAAACACACCTGTGCTCAAGGAGCTAATGCGATCGGGGGCAGGGATCATAATAAATATGTGATATTAGTGAGGTAACTTATTTAAATTAGTGAAGGAAATAAGCAGGCAAGCGTGCAAACAGTTAAGTAAACAGAACAAGGAAAAACTCATGTTGAAGGTAGTGGGTCATGGTTGTAGAATTTAAATTATTATGAGTTGAAGGCCTTCTAGGAAATATATTAAAAAGCAAAGAAAGTGGAAGCAGTCCAAATAAATGCCTTTTGACAGAGAAATTGTAAAAAAAAAAAAGAGTAAGGAAGGTCTCTATTTATTGATATGGAAAGTCTTCCAATACATATTGTTAAGTTTGGAAAAGTGGCCAGACGTGGAGGCATACACCTGTAATCATAGTATTTGGGAGGGAAAGACAGGAAGATCGCAGGTTCAAGTCCAGTCTCAGAAACTTAGAACTTTAGCACCTTAGTGAGACCCTGTTTCAAAAATTAAAAAATAAAACAGGTCTGGGGATGTAGCTTGGAGGTAGAAAGCTCAATCCCCAGTATTGCACACACACACACACACACACACACACACACACACACACAAAGTTTACCAAAGTGGTGTTTTAGTTATGCTAACTTTTAAATGAGAAGTGGGGAAGAAATAAGCAAATATATTTGTCTTGTTACATATTTGAGTAAATAAACTCTGGAAAGATACATAAGTAATAAATAAAAGCAGTTACCTCTTTGAGGAGGGGATACAGTGAATGAATAAGGGGTATAACTGAGCCTTTTTATGTATGCTGATAGTTATGTACATATGTACACATATATAAGTTAAAAATTAAGTCAGTGCTGGGGGTGGAGGCAGATATGAGCTAAAATTCTAAAGTTAGCTCCTATAGCAAAAACTGTGTATTTTCAAAATTGCCCTTACAAATCCTGTAGGAAGGCCACACAGGACAGACACACCGTTTCTCAGGGTCTTACTGGCCAGCTTTTCTGCCAACTTTGGGACAGACTGTCTTCATTTGCCGAGCAACAACAACGCTGCTGGCCAGCTTTGGGGGAGATGTCATATGAAAAGCACAAGGCTCTCCCACATGCAGCGAGACCAGGCGCCTCCCCAGACCCCCAGCCCACCCCCACTGAGGGTGCAGCAGTAGGTGCCTCCGCTATTCAGACGGTTCTGGTTCACTCTCTAGTGTGTTTTGAGATGGCACATGTTCCATAGTGGAATTCAGGCATGTCAGTGGGCATATGATGTAACCAGTGACTCCAGAAACAGAAAGGGAGGAGCTAGGCAAGGCCACCGCATATAAAACACTCAGGAGATGCTGGCAATGGGCCGAGGTGGGGAACAAGTGAAGGGTCAGAGGGAGTGGTAGAAAAGAGAAAATAGCTGAAGTGACCTCGGTTTTCAAGTTGAAAAACTCCACTCTGCATTCAAGTTCCGCACTCATACCTGGAGAGCAGGTTAGTACAGAGTCGCCCTCACTGTCCAAATGTTTACTAACCTCCAGCTGGTGTGCGAAGAACCTGGACAGCTGTCAAGCAGAGGTTATACACAGGGCAGAGCTCCCTTCGTTGCTACCTGTTTTCAGCATCTCAGTTCTGTAGCACTCACCTGTATTCTGTGCCGGAGCTGTTGAAATTTCTCCTTCACCTTTGTATTCAGTTCGGTAAGTGCACTTAAGGGTCCTGAACAATCTCGAATATCCTAGGAGACATTGAAGAGATGAGGGGCCTTTCTTGAGGCAATGAAATGAAATGACATCGTCTGCACAGGGAGAAAGTTGAATTAGACCACAACTAAGGTTGGCCTGACTGTAATTCGTCCTGACATTTGCTCTTTACCTCTGCAACAAAGCAAAAACATTATCATTTATATTTTTTCTCATCCCTCCTTAGATTAACATTGAGCAAATAAGAGCAGGTGAGGGAGTAACTCAGTAGTAGAGTTCTTGCCTAGGATGCACAAGGCCCTGGGTTTGATCCCTAGCACCACAAAAAGAACAATAATATAAGTGCATGTAAAGAAACATAACTCTGCTTTGACCTAATTATTAGTCCCTAAAGTTTAACCAAGCATCACCCCTCCAGTATGAAAGACTTAAAGCAGCTTGCATGTCCAACAAGAACGGACATCCAAGTGATACTATAAATTCTAGTTTCTTCCAACTTGAAAATCAGGATGCTTAAATTCCTGGCAACATGAAAGATTATCTTAGTCTGATTTTACCAACCATCTGTTATAAGTCACAGTGTTTATAGACATGTTTAAGGGTAGATTTAGAATTTGTTTCTGAAAACAAATTCAGAATTACTGGGGCCAGGTTTTAGAGCAGGCTCCAGATTCAGACTATACGCATTCAAATCCTGGCTGTAGCAACTTATTAACTGTACAACCTTGGGAAAGTTACTTAAGTTCTCTGTGCCTCAGTTTCCTATCGCATTACCTACCTCAAGATGATGCACCTGTGTAAAGCATTTAGCAGAGCAGCTGGAACACTGTAAATGTGCAATACGTCTAGTTCTTATCACTTTCTTATTAGCAATCACCAGAACCCAAATGCTAGAGAGTGTACAAGACAAGATCTATGCAATACGATGATATGAAAAGGTCATTTGTGTGTGCGCGTGGGGGGGTGATTGAACCCAGGGCTGTGCACATGCTAAGCACACACTCTACCACTTAACTACAAGCCCCTCAGCCCCTGGTAATTCATTTGTGTAAATCCAATCCTATGTTTTTTTTTTTTTTTTGCAGTACTGGGGATTGAACCCAGGGGCATTCTACCTCCAAGCACCACCCCGAGCCCTATTTTTTATTCTTTATTTTGAAATAGGGTCTCACTAAAGTTGCGGAGGCCTCACTAAGTAGCTAAGGCTGGCCACGAACCCAGATCCTCCGGTCTCAGCTGCCCAAGTACTGGGATTACAAGCATGTGCCACCATGCCCAGCTTCTATGTTTATTTTTCTAAAAATAAAATTTTAGAAAATTTTATAGTTTATACATCTGAGAAGCGAAGTTCAAGAAATTTTAATGTATCAAGTCTCTTGTTCCCTAGCTTACTCTTTAAAATCACACATCCTTACACCCTATGATAAACCACTAATTTGGGGTATTCTGCATCTGGCTTACCTGGAAAGCCCTACTTTTCACCACACCTTGTTGCAAACTCTGGGTCTGCATCTAATGTTTAGTGACATTTGTTGCAAAAGGACACAATTTGTTGAAAACCAAGGTTTAAAATTGTTGGTTTATCTTTGTTAAACTCATGAAACCATTTCTATGTGGGTATTTATTTATTTATTTATTTATTGGTGCTGGGGATTAACCCCAGGGGCATTCTACCTCCAAGCTGCACCCCCAGCCCTATTTTATTCTGAAACAGGGCCTCCCTAAGTTGCTGAGACTGGTCTTGAACCTATGATCCTCCTTGTCTCAGCCTCCCAAGCATGTGCCACCGCACCCAGCTTCTACATTCTTAACTCTTGCCTGATGTTGTCAACTGTTTACTGCACTACTGCTTTCTACCCTTTAACGGCTCAAGGCAAAGCCACTCACTTTCCCCACCTATTGAACGGGGCAAAGAGGCTGTACGGTGCTCTTCCCTGGTGGACTTTCCCTGTCCGGGGCCTAGTTCTGCTACTGCCTGCTTCTGACCCAGGCCTGGGCGTATCCCTCCATTTCTTCATTCACAGAATCACCAAGGTCCAGGCTACGTTTCCCTAGGCCGGTGTCTTCCGCGCCAGGTGATCATGGGTGTCCAGGGGACCTAGCGGAGTTGACCAGCAGGGGGCGGGGGCTGGTGACCTCGGGGACGCCCTGAGTCAAAGGGGAACGAGGTGTCAAAGAGGTGACAGGTGTAGCCAGGCATGGTGGCGCACCTTGTAATCCCAGTACTTGGGAAGCGGAGACCGGAGGATCCGGGTTCGCGGCCAGCCTCAGCTCTCTCTCTCTCTCTCTCTCTCTCTACTTAGTGAGGCCCTGCGCAACTTTGTGAAACCCGGTTTCAAAATAAAGGATAAAAAATAGGGCCGGGGGTGTAGCTCGGAGGTAGAACGCCCCTGGGTTCAATCCCCGGTACCACAAAAAAAAAAAAAGAGGTGACAGGTGTGTGTGCTGTGAAGTCAGCGGGGTCGCCCCCGGCCGGCAGGTGAGGGTGCCCCAGAGGAGGAGGAAACCACGGTCACCAAGACCGGACCGAACCGGGCGGACAGCTCAGCTGGCCTCCGGGCGGAGCCCATCGCCTCGGGACCTGACCGAGCGGCAAGTCTGGGAGTGAGACCGCCGGGCTCACGAGGGCCAGGCTGGAGTCAGAGCTCCTGCAGCCCGGCACGGGTCGGGGAATCGGTACCTGGATCAGCGCTTTCACCTCCAAGTCGAATTTGACAATCTCTTGGTTACAGATCCGGACGTGGACATCCTGGGGAGCCGCCATGTTGGAGACGCTGGCTACGGGCCGCGGCGGCGCCCAAGTTCAAACGCGTTTTCGCACCGCCGCCTTTCCCTCCCCTCCCGGCTCGTGGCAGCGCCCCCTAGAGGCCGACGTGCGTGGCGAGCGCGGGACACGTGGGGGGAAATCGGCCTCTTCTCTCTCAACGCTTAGCAGTGTGGCCACCTTCCATCTTCCACCTATCCGTCATTCTAATGACTACATAAGAGAAGAAAAAGAAGAACAGAAGAAAAGCATCATCTGGGGTGTTTCTAGAAGGTGCAATCTACCTTTTATTAAAAACTTTTCTGAGTTTTTCCTATTTTCTTCAGTATGAATTGTGGAATAACAGAAAATAATTTTTAAAAAATGTATGAGATTTAAAGAGGTCACTAGAGCACCCTCTATCATTCCAACACACGGTCAATAGAACTGGTATTACATTCCTGCTTACATCCCTTCGATGGCTTCTGGTGGTTCCTTTGTTTGTACAATTGGATTTATTATACCTATGTTGCAGGGTCAGAATGAACCTTCAGCAAAGGATGGCTTTCAATCTCATTTTTATTTGTATCATTAAATAGTCCAGGCTTCTCAGCTGGTCCCAAGGCCACCAGCCACTCCACCGCACCCTGCCCCCTTCCTGGATTCCTCAGGCTCTTTTATGATTCTGTAGCCGTGGAATGTGATGTTCCCTTCCTAGAATGCTCCCCGGCATCCATATACACAATCACATGGCGGGTGGTGCTGGGTATGGAACCCAGGGCCTTGAGCTCCTGTGCTCTGCCAGAGCCACACCCCCTGCCCTGTCTAGATTATGAGGACCTGCTGCTTAGCTGTGTCTGTCTCTCTTAAGCCTCACAATCACCCCTGAAATTGCTGATACCCACTTTATGCATCAGAAGATGGGCTGAAAGTGGATTAAAACAAGCCTGCCCCAAGGTTACCCAACTTGAAAATGGCAGAGCCTTGACTGTAAGCCACCTCTTTCCCTCAAAAACCAGGGGCTTGGGGATTAGTTGGGGTGGTAGAACACATGCATGCAAGGCCCTGGTTCAATCCCCAGCACTACCCACAAAGAAAAAAAATTATATACATATATATCCCCTTAGGTGGTATAGTACAGGCGGGTCTATGTGCTGGCTCCTCTGTGTTCCTAGGACACGAAGCACACCCTCCCTCTAAGGTGTCATCATCTCATTGCACCTAATGGAGAAGCAGTGTGTTGCAGGCTCCAGTCCTCCTCTACAACCTCACATCTCTATGCCTTAGTCTCCTCAGAGGCTAACTGGTGATAATCAATAGCACCTCGTACATGGGGGTGGTTAAATGAGATAGTACATGAAAAGCATCAAGCACAGTTCTGATAACGTGGCAGTGGTAAGAACCCAATGTCTGTTAGTTGCGGTTACTGTGTTACTAACAAACACTTTGGGAGCACATCTCCTGTGCCAGGCACTGTGTACCAAGTGCTTCACATCCATCATCTCAAACAAAAACTCTATGAGGCAAAACTCAAGGAAAACTCTCTAAGGCAAAAAATAGCACAGAGGTCAGGCATGGTGGCACACGTCTGTAAGCCCAGTACTTGGGAGGCTGACATAGGAGGATTGTAGGCTCGAGGAGAGCCTAAGTAACTTAGCGAGACTGTTTCAAAATAAAATAGGGTTTGGGGTATAGCTCTGAGGTAGAATGCTATTGGGTTCAATCCCCAGTAACAGCAACAACAACAACAAAAACAGGACAGAGAAAGAGTGATTTGCCAGAGCAAATGGAGTTACCAGGTCCAAGGATATATGCACTTTAAAATTCTGACCCATGCTATCAAATTGCTCTTCATAGGGGTTCTATCAACTTACATTCCCACCAGCGAAGCGTACAAATGCCTGTTTCTCATGGCTTTGCCAACATATGTTA
The DNA here is from genome assembly GCA_004027185.1 of Glis glis. Taxonomy (NCBI): domain Eukaryota; kingdom Metazoa; phylum Chordata; class Mammalia; order Rodentia; family Gliridae; genus Glis; species Glis glis. The sequence continues at coordinate 13,691 of PVJS01012190.1, read as the reverse complement.
ACAAACACCAGGATTTTTTACCAATCAGATTAAGTAAAAACAATGCCTGTTTATTTTGTATTTTCATATCATGTAGAAGGTTGAGGGCTTCTTCCTGTGTTTCAAAGCTATCTGTATTTCCTTTGCTCACTTTTCCACTGGGGCACTGGTCTTTGACATTAGTCTGCGGGAGCTCTTTATGTAGTAGTAGAAGTCACCCTTAGAGATGAGTTGCAACCCTTTTGTCTATAGAATTTCAACTTGGTTTATGGTGTTTAGGCCTTAAAAATGATTTTATTTTAAATTTTGTTTTACATAGAACTGATCAGTCTTCATTTATGACACCTGGATCTGGAATCCCAAATGGGAAAGACCATTTCCTACCCTACCCCCCAGGGAATTACAGGAATTGCCCACATTCCCTTCTAGTGTTTTTATGGTTTCTTTTTCTTTTTAAACATGTTTATCTTTGTCCATTTTGAAACATATGTTGGCCTATGGTGTGAGGTACAGACCCAACTTCACATATTCTAGGCTACCCAGTGATTCCAGCACTATTAATGAAGAGCCATCTTTTTTCTCATTGGTTCTGGGTGCCACATTTACCATACTAACTTGTCATATATATTTGAGTCTATTTCTAGACTTTCCATTCTGCTTTACTGACCTACCCATTCATGCACCAAAATAATAGTTTTAAGTTTTATAATGGTTTTTAATATCTGGCTATCCCCCTCCCCCAGCATCTTCCAGTTATTATTTTTTCTCACATAAAGCTCAGTGTTGTTATTTTTAAGCCCTCTTGGTATGTTTTAGTAGGAGGACATTACATTTTTTAATGTAATTTAGAACTGATGGCTTTAAACTGACTGTTCCTGTTCAAAAACTTGGTATAAAGCCAGGCGTGGTGGCGCACACTTGTACTCCCCGTACTTGGGAAGCCGAGACAGGAGGATTGCAGGTTCAAGGACAGATTGAGCAAGTAGTGAGATTCTCATCAACCTAGTGAGACCCTGTTTCAAAATAAAAATAAAATAGGGGAAGCCGGGCATGATGGACCATGCTTGTAATCCCAGTGCTTGGGAGGCTGAGACAGGAAGGACTGCAGGTTCGAGGATAGTCTCAGCAAGTAGTGAGACTCTCAGCAACCTAGAGAGACCCTGTTTCAAAATAAAAATAAAAAATAGGGAAATAGGGTTGGGATGTAGCTCAGAGGTAGAATGCCCCTACGTTCAATCCCCAGTAAAACACACACACACACACACACACACACACACACACACACACACACAAATAAAATAGGGCTGGGAGTATAATTCAGAGGTAGAATGCCCATGGGCTCAATCCCCAGTACCACACACACAAAGAAAAAAAAAAAGAAAAAGAAGAAAAAAAGAACTTGGTATATCTTTACATTTCTTCAAGTTTTCTTCTGTATCCTTTGTAGTTTTTTGTTTGTTTGTTTGTTTTGGTGGTACTGGGGATGGAACCCAGGGGCATTCTACCTCCAAGCTACACCCCCAGCCCGATTTTATTCTTTTTTTTTTTCCTTTGGAAACAGGGTCTCACTAAGTTGCAGAGGACCTCACTAAGTTGCTGAGGCTGGCTGCGGACCTGCGATCCTCCTGTCTCAGCCTCCCAAGTACTGGGATTACAAGCATGTGCCACCACACCCAGCTATCCTTTATAGTATTTTGAAGTTTTACCTAGACTTTGTACATTTTCTGTTAACTTTATTCCTAGCAAAATTTGAAGATTAAATACGAAACAGGATGACATTCTTCAAGTGGCTCTAGTATTTTGGATCCTTGAATAGGAGCTCCCTATTTAGGATGCTGGAGAAGTCCCAAAGCCAGCACTGGGCAGGTCTGCCTCAGTTCCCCTGGGCCCCTCTCCCATCACACTTCCTGCTGCAAATTCTTATGCAACCAACAGTCCCCAGTTGTATCCCCTTTATGCAGCAGCTAAAGAAGAAAACATAGCTCCCTTTTTCTCCACTCTGACACACTTCCCTCTAACAAAGGAACCCAATCCTATACCCTTAAGCTAGAGGCCATCTTTGAGGAGCAGGTGTGTGCAATCTGGTGACACACGCACCCAATCACTTATCACTTCCAACTCTATTTTGCTCCAACTATCACCTTTACACACTGATGCTGACACTCCTTTTTGATTACTCTATCTGCTAGTTTTTTTGCCTTAGTTCCTTTTGGCTTTCAGATTCTAAGCCCATCATTTCCCTCCTACATATTCTTCCAAATATTGCTGTGACTGGGCCTGGCCCATCAGAGAGGGGTATGAATTGCTCTGGAGCACAAGTAGATTGGAGCATGAAATGGGGCTCTGTGCATGAAGCTGGGTCTGGTGCTAGTGACTCCTTTGTAAATGGACATGGGCACAGCTTCCCTGGCTCTTGAGAGCAGCAGTGGAGCTCCCTGAGAGGAAAGCTGCTAGGAGGATCTTAAGGACTATCACCCACCCCTTAGGACATTTAGTACCTTCCGATGTTGAACTTTCTTGCTGGGATGTGAGAGCCTTTCCCAACTAATGTTTTTCTTTCAAATTCTTCACTGCACCATGGCTAACGAGCTCACCTGGTTCCAAAATCACCATCACTGAAGAGGGACAATTGAATAACCTATCTAACTGGATGCTACCCACAGAAGATTCCGTTTTCTAAGAACTATACTGACCTGGCTCACCCAGCTCCTTCCAGTTCCCAGAACCATGACAGAGGCCCCCATGAAGTCTTGAGAGAGAAGTCTTGAAGCAGAACCAGTCCACGGGAGGTCATGTCTACTATACTTGCTGATGGCCCCAATGTCACTCAAAAGAAGCAAAAAAAGGTCTAGCTGTCAAGAGCAGAAGTGTGTCAAGTCTTCTTTAACACACCCACTAGGTGTGGGGCCTACAGCCCTTTGCCTGTCTCTGATGCCTCTTCTATTGCTCTGCAGTGCTGTGTACATGCCATCCCCTTTGGCCAACTGTGAATTCCTGGAGGTCTCTTCAATCCCTCTACAGCTGGATACCTAGTGTAAGCCTTGGCAGAGTAAGTGCTCAGCAAGTATCTGCCATCTGAAGGAGCACATACTCCTATGGGGGCTGACACTCGAACCCCTTAACTAGAACAATGAAACACATACCAATGTTTAAACCAGGAGAGACCCTCCCCCACAAGATTTTATTTTCTTGGGGAAATCATTTGCCCCCCCAAAAAAATCAAAGAGGAGAAATAAGTATAAACTATGCTTTAAACTGAATAATGCAAATGTACCTATCAATAAATAACTACGTCATAGCTAAATACCACCGAAATATAAAAAATCAGCCTAAAGGGTTAAAAAAAATCCTAGTTCTCTGTACACCAACCAAAGAGAGGCAGCACCGGGAGTGGTTCGCTGCTCTCTGTAGCTGGGATCTGTTCTGGAATACAGTGTCTTGAGGAGTGGGTGGTTCCCTTGGTAGGCGATGGAAAGGCAGGAGAGAGAGGAAGGCCGAAAACATGAGGCAAACAATTCCAAACCTTTTCTTTTCATCTTTTTTTTTATTTTAAATTACAAAGGACGTTGCATACACTGATGAATCTGTATCTGACTAGAAGTGCTGAGGGTTGGAAGGCGACAGAAAACAAAGGCAACCTTTGCATTGCCCTTTCTTCTGAAATGAAGAACTGCACAACTATTAACCAACATTGAATAGAATAATTTTTAAACAGCTCATGCGGCAATAAGACAAAATTCTTTCTAGACAAGAGACACGACTGAATCCAATTAAAAAGTGTCATAGCTCCAGTTGGGGGGCAAGGAGAGAAATAAACAAAACTACAGAATATTTATGATAGCATTACAAACAGGATCCTAAGCAACTATGCAAAAGAGGTTGCCACATTGTAGAAACAAATGCTTTGAATTCTTGCCCTTCTGCTCTTCTCTTGTGACTTCTGTGCTGGCAGCCCTAGTGTCACTGTTAACCACAAATGCTAAGCTACAGGACAAATCCTAGGGAAAGAAGGTAAAAAAGCAGGCAGTGGAATACAGTGTCATAAAAATGTGGTGGAAAAGACAGATACAGTACACACATACACATTTCTGTTATTTGGTTCTGAAAAAAACAAAGGGCAAAGGGCAAGACACAGTAACCAGTCTCGCTCCCCTCCACCCAGAATTGAATTAACTACACCATTGTGTTTACATCATAACGAAAGAGGCAAACCTAGTTCACCTGAACTTGGCACACTGAAATACCCAACTCTGCTGCCCTTCACTAGTCACCAAGTCTTCCATTCCAGAATACTATTGGAAGTAGCAGTAAGGCTCTACTCCCTCACTACCACCTCCATGCCTCTCTTTCCTCAACAAAAATGGCAATTTGGCATAGTTCAGCTCCTAGGTGTAATTTCTATGATTTCAGTCAATTTACTAAGCACAAGGATTATGCTTCAACACATAATCCCCCTTGCTATGGAAGTGTATAACTTTCAGTAGTACATTTTCATCATCTTTCCCCAACATGCTTATTCCTTAAAACGAAACAACCATTCCTAGAGTTGACATTCATTGTTACATCCCAATGTGTTTGAAATATTAAAAAAACATGGAGTCAGCTTCTCATAATGCCCTTATTAAGATTACAAAGATTACAAAAGAATCCACAAGTATTACGGCACTGTGTGAGACTTATTTGTCATGATCCAAGGGAAGAACAAGACTGCAGTTCTGTGCAAAGTTGTGGAAATGGCCTCAGTTCCATGGGAAATGGTATTCCACAATAGACTTCACTCGAAGGATAATTGAAACCTTTTAATTTAACACTGAAAGCATAATTCAATGCATTCTCAAAATTCAAGTTTCAAGATTTGGAGAGATGCTAACATTCTGTTACATAATTAACTAGAAAATACTTGAACAGAATTTTAGGAAGACTATATAAAGACAGGGAACATAAGTTTTTGTTAATTACTGCTGAAGGCATCTTGAATTCATTTCTTAGAAAGTTAACTAAATCTTAGCAGCTAAAATATATTTAAATGTATGGAATAAAGAAAAGCACATCCATTCTTGACATTTTGGTGAATAAACTAACAGCTTTATTAATGAAGGCAAACATCAGATAATTGTATGAATATATTATATATAAAAAAGAAATCCAAACTAACAGCATTGTATTTCAAAAGTACTGTACTTCTGTTTCTTTTTTTAAAGAGACGTGTCATCTATTATATAAAACAAACAAAATGGGTTCTCTTCTAAAAAGTTCTGGAAAATGAAATAGTCAATTTCAAGCAGATGAACTGAACACACCTTTCTCTAAATGCAGACTATTGCTGAGACGCAAATGAAGTCAAGCATCAGAAGATGTATGACAAGTTCATGAAAGTCAGGGAAAGGGATGTAGTGAGATTACTGCTAAACTTCCCCTCATATTCAAAGACCACTCAAAACTGGTCTTTCATACAAGTATAAAATAACTACAAAGAGAGGGAATATGAAACCATACCCATCTGAAATCCTTCATGATGCTTTTGTAATACCTCTGATTCTCTTACCAAAAAGGTCAAAGATTTAGGAGGTGGAAGGGAATGAAGATGTTTAGTCTTAAATGTACAAGTAAGGCACAATATAAAGCCACATCATAATCTGTCATGAAGGATATAGGAAAGGACAAGAATCATACATGGTACAGTAGAACAAGCAATCATTGACTGAAAAAGTGTGGCACCCAATTCAAAACTCAGACAAGATCTTAACAAGAGCAATTAGACAGCATGCTTTCATTGGAGACAAACTCTATAAAGAATCCAGTGTATCTGAAACTAGGAAGAAAGATTTTTGTTTTTTCTGAATATCATAGTAGTACTAGAGTCAAAGTTTACCATTGCTTTTGGAACAGTGGGTTTATTTGAGGTGAATTCACAATGCCTTCACTTCTGGACTTCACTATGAGCTATCTGTATACCATGTATGAATACAGAAAACCTTTAGAGAGTTCTTCTCTAAAGACCTTCACCCAAAAAATACATGCCACAATTTTCAAAATCAGAACATGTACAACTGTTGGGGTTTTTACATTACCTTATAAGATTTGTTTGTGTGATACACTAAACATATATATTTTAATGACAAAGGAGGAAGCAGATTATTACTGGCATTAAAGTACAACCATTTCTAGACGGTTTTAAATGCCACAGAGTCCCCTGGTTAAAATGTAAAGCTGCACAGCTTGCCTATGTCATCTTTATGATAAAGTTAAAACAGCAAGAGGATTTAACTTTCACTCTACATTTTACTGCCAGGTTTTTATTTAGATCAAGTATCGCTGCAGCATTCTGACCAGCCCAGAGTTAGCAGCAAATGGCAGGAATCATATAAAATGCATTTTTTAACAAAGTGCTTTTCTAAGATATACATACATATATAAATAGGTACAAAATAAAGTGTCAACATTAAAAAGCTCAACTATTTAAAAGCTTTTAACTATTTAGCTTAAGTAGTACATATAAAACACTGAAATGCAAGATATGGAATCTACTAAACAGATTCAAAGTCTTTTTTGAAATGCAAGACCAAAAAATCAAATTCTGGTTTGCAGACAGGAAAAAGTATCAAAAACCAGAATTCCTAACAGAGCAGCTATAAAGGGGCAATTTTATAAACCTCATCAGCTGAATCTCTATCATAACGCAATTTTCACGTGACTGCAAAACTGCCATATTTTAGAACAAAATATGTCTGGTCAAGTACCAGACACATACTGTCAAGACTTCATAAACTTCCAAAATGGAAACCTGTGCTTTTCCTTCTCCCACCTAAAAAGGAAAAACTCACAACAATGAACTTGCATTCTACCAACCATTAGAGTTTATCATCTGTTCAGTGTGAATGCACTAACCAGGTACATTTCCACTAAACACATGGGAAAATCTTATACATCACAGTTCAGCTAAGGTGTTAAGACAATCCTTCCCAGCTTCTTATGTTTCACGATGTCAAAGAAGCAAGCAAGCAACATAGTGGGGTTGTTACTGTGTGTTCTAGAACAAAACCTTCATGTGCTATAGCTTCATGTGCCATAGCTTACAAATGGGGTGGAGTGGGTTTGAGAAATAGAAGAAATACTATGTAGACAAAGCATAATTAAAGAACAAATTCTACAGCAGGTAATGGAGAAATAGACATTTTCCCAGTAGCTAGGTCTGAAGCTTTTAGAGGTTTGTTTTTGTTTTTTATTTTTGTTTTTTTCTAGATGTTTGTTTTTTCTTTTTTTTAAGTATAGTTTTTAAGCCACCAGTTTTCATAGTTCCAAACACAAGATTTAAGAATAGAACAATCAGAGACAGGATAGATAGATCTGTGGAGAAGGTTTATAATGCTGCCTTGACATAAGAAAATTTTTCTCAAGAGGTAAAGTTTGAGCACAGTTAAAACACTGACTAGTGAAGCGGTTTTATGTGAGCAAAAAAGAGCACCTAAAAACTAAATGTGTTAATGTTTCTCAATTCTAGAAACTATAGAAGAATAAGTCACATGTAAGTTTGAAGAAGCTAGTTTGAAAATACCTGTACAAAAATATAAAAATCTATAAATTTTTTTGTTTTTGTTTTAAGCTTGTGTTGATCTTTGAAAATATTACATGCACAATAATACATCAATTGGAAAAGTGGCAACTAAAGAATTAGATATTTTTAGCTTTTTTTCTTTCTTTACATATATGTACATAATACAATAAAAATAATCTGTATTTTGGTTGTTTGGTGGAAGTATACTACAATAAGCTAAATAAACTTTTTAATTTTCAAAGTCAAAAACTATTTTATCAATAGCTTACTAAAATGAAATATATTAAAATTTCCTACAATAAGTGCAGAAATAAAAGACTTACAGACACCTAAATGGCCACCAACTTATCTACTATGGAAGCGAACTAGAGGAACAGCAAAATAATATTTGTATGTATGGATGCTCCTTCTGTAGATAATTGGACCCAAACAGAAATAAAATTCACAGTTCAGTAAGATCCCTAACCCTGACCTTTTAAGTTTTTCTTTTTTTTCTCCTTTTTTTCATACATTCATACAGTATCATGTAAGCTGTGCAAAACTTTACTTAGACTGGCAGTTTGCCATATCAGTTGCATTTGTCTTTGGTACAAAAAATAAAACAATCGCAATAATGTGCAAGTATTTGTCTTCTTCCGGTCAAGTACCGAAATATGAGTTTTCTAGAGCCATCTTTTTTTTTTGTTTTTTTGTTTTGTTTTTTATACAATACACAGACTCTGTGGCATATATCTACATTTCAACATAGTCCTATATACATTCAAAAAATTTGAAAAAGAGTTGGAACAAAAAAACATTTAAACCCCATAATTTTTCCATCTATATATCTTATTTTTCCTCATTAGGGTTTTCATCATACAAAATATTACCAGTTTTATAGTTTCCCCAAAATACAAGGCACAAAGAATATGCTTTTTTTCTTACTTGCACAGACATTTATATATATATGTTTATATATATATATTTATATATATCATATTGAGCTCTGAAAATGAACATCTAACATGGCACACAGGCGTGAGTGCTGGGTGTACCATGTACAAGTGAGATTAATGGTTGTGGAAAATTAGAACAAAAAGCAGTAATTCTAAAAACAATCTAAACTGACTGTTAAAAAAATGCTTCCTCAATATTTCTGTGTGGTTCAGAGCATAAACCTGCCATAATACTTGGCATTATACTAATATATTCACTCCTCAAAATGTTTTAACAGATTTTTGTAATCTGTACTTAAACATTTACTTCACATATGAGTTTCAAGTCTAATGCCATAGCAGGTTTAACCTTGGTTTATGCTCTGAAAATGCAATAATCAAGTATTTTGGATCATGCTTCACTTATGCTACAAGTTCTTAAAACAATGTAACCTAATTGTAAATGTTTACATAATGCTAACTGACATGCAAAACAGAATGAAAATTTACAATGGATAATGTGACAAAAACAGACATTTCTGACCAGTGGTCCAATGAGGCCGATTACACTTTTGATGCTGGTATCCTCAGTCCTACGAGGCCGCCGGTGGGATTGCCTTCTGCAGTCTTCTCTAACACTTGGTTAACAAATTCTGAGGTTTGCCCAGCAACTGGGAGACCTAAAGACAATAAAAGACACACTCAGACACTGAAATTGAGAGGGCATACAGGGAAGGGAAGCAGGAAACATCTGAGGGTCAGGAGTGGCCCTCAGCCTCACACTCATCCCAAATGAGTGCTCTGCTGTTTGCTACTACAGCCCAGAAAATCATTCTGCCCCTTAGATTCAAGTCTACAATTTTAAGATCAGAAGACTAGGAAGAATGGTTAATCATTTTAAAGTGGGGTAGATGGAGCCGGGTGTGGTGGCGCACACTTGTAATTCCAGTACTTGAGAGGCTGAGACAGGAGGATCACAAGTTCAAGGACAGCCTTGACAACATAGTAAGACTCTCAGCAACCTAGTGAGACCCTGTTTCAAACAAAAATAAAATAGGGCTGGGGGAGTGGGTCAGAGGTAGAATCTCTCTGGGTTAACTCCCCAGCAACACACACACACACACACACACACACACACACACACACACACACACACGTGGGGTAGATGGACTAGTTACAATAGTCCAAACCCAAACCCAAAGCCTGCCAAAAGGCACTGCTTCCTTGGCCTGCTGGACTTGTTTTTCTCTATTCTCCCAGCTATTCTCCTCCAACTGCTCTAATCTCACAATGTCCTTGCTCTAACTTCATCCATGCAACTGAAACTAGCTCTGAAGGATATGTTGAGCCATTTTTAAAAATTATTAAATGCAAGCCGGGCGTGGTGGCGCACGCTTGTAATCCCAGTACTTTGGGAGGCGGAGACTGGAGGATCCGGGTTCGCGGCCAGCCTCAGCTCTCTCGCTCTCTCTCTCCCTGTCTCTCCCTCTCTCTCTCTCTCTCTCTTTCTCTCCTTAGTGAAGGCCCTCCGCAACTTCGTGAGACCCGGTTTCAAAATAAAGTATAAAAAATAGGGCCGGGGGCGTAGCGCGGAGGTAGAATGCCCCTGCATTCAATCCCCGGTAAAGAAGACCTACTGAAGAATATCTATGAGTCAACAAATATGGGAATCTTAATATAAAACAGAAAAAATATTTTTAAATGCCCATGGAATGTTTAAAACTATAAGCATATATTAGATAGCTAGGAAAATCTCAATAAATAAAAAATAAAGGATAAAACTAAAAAATATTCTCTACCTTCTGGAAATTTTAAATCTCTCTCAAAGAATTTTTGGGTCAAAGAGTAAAACCTAAAATTGCAAAGTTCTCATAAAACAATGAAAATATTTAGGAGGTACAGCAAAAGTGGGTCTCAAAAGAAATCTCAAAGGGTTTTAATGAATAATTGAGAATAAAAAGAAATAAATTAAGAATCTAATAACCCAGGAATTAGGAGAACTGGCAAATTCAAGAGTTGGTTCTTTGGAGGGAAAAGTAGAATAACATATCTGAGTCAAGAAATAAAGAATGAAAAAATAAAGAATGAAAATGGAGCACTAATCATAAAAAACAAAGACTACTTTATTCAATTTTAATAAATTTGAGAACCTGGAGGAAGTGGGTAATTTTCTAGGAATATATAAATAAGTGATCAGAACTGATTCCAGAAGAGGTTGACAAATTATCATAAAAGATAAATAAAAGGTTTTTTCTTTCTTTTTTTTTTTTTGCAGTAGTGGGGTTGAACCCAGGGGCATTCTACTTCCGAGCTACACACCCAGTCCTATTTTTTTTTTTTATTCTTTATTTGGAAACAGGTCTCACTAAGTTGCGCAGGGCCTCACTAAGTAGCTGAGGCTGGCCGCAAACCGGGATCCTCCGGTCTCCGCCTCCCAAGTACTGGGACTACAAGCATGCACCACCACCCCTGACTTAAATAAAAGTTTTCAAACAGTTAATAACAAAAAATACACTAGGCCAGATAGTTTCAAGAGTCGTCTACCAAACCTTTAAAAAAAAGAAACTCCAAGGTATTTAAGTTGGTGCAGAGAGAAATTCTGGGAAAATGACTGGATGGCAGCAGAGATTTTTAATCTCCATTTCCCCATACAAAAACAGGAACTCACCCCATGGAAAGCTGAGCCTGCTGGCATGCACCTATAGTCCCAGCTACTCAGGAGTTGAGGCAGGAGGAATGCTTGAGCCCAGGAGTTGGAGATCAGCCTGGGCAACATAGCAAGGCCCTGTTTCTTAAAATAAACCAACCAGCCAGGAGTGGTGGCACACACCTGTAATCCCAATACTTGGGAGGCAGAGACAGGAGGATCACAGGTTTGAGGCCAGCCTTAGCAACTCACAGTGACTCTCAGCAAACTAGTGAGACCCTATTTCAAAATAAAAAATAAGCTCAGAAGTAGAATGTCCCTGGGTTCAATCCCCAGTACCACTAAAAACAAAATAAATAAAATTAACCAACCAACCAACAAACCAACTAACCAATGGAAAACAATGACAAGTGACAAGGTTATCCCCATGAACCTGACATTCAAGAGTGTGGGAACAAACCACCAAGAGCTGTAAGAACTGCATGGTATCAGCATTATCAGTATTTATGTGGGATGAGCCAAAAGGACATAATAGACCTGAAAACCAACGGAGTCTAAAATAGCCAACGGGTTATTCACTGGAAAGCACAGGAGGCCGATTTGAGAACATCAGCTAAAGCTGTGAGACTGTGTCCAACCCAATGAGCACAGGAGAGTGCACGGGGCCTACGGGGAGATGTTAAGGGGACCACAGTCTGACTCCAACCTCTAGGAACTCAGGATATTGTCCATCCAAGATTCTTGCAGGACAAGAGCCAGCACTGATAAGAAACTCCTGGGGTTGGAATCAAAATAAAGCAAGACAGGAAGAAAAGATATGAAAGAGATGGCTCAGATAAAATGGGGGTGGCTGGCACAGAATAAGAAATCTCAGAGAGCAAGCTGCCATGTTTTTTAACATCACCTAAAAAGGTGAGACTCTGTGAAGCTACAAAAGTTCTTCTGAACCAAGCTTTTTATTTTTATTTTTTTTAAATACGTTAGCAGGACGTAATGGTGCACACTTGTAATCCCAGTACTTGGGAGGCTGAGATAGGAGGATTGTAGGTTCGTGGCCAGCCGCAGCTACTTAGTAAGGCACTCTGCAACTTAGCAAGACCCTGTTTGAAAAATAAAGAATAAAACTAGGTGTGGTGGCGCATGCTTGTATTCCTAGTACTTGGGAGGCTGAGACTAGAGAACTGCAGGTTCAAGGATAGCCTCAGCAATTTAGTGAGGTTTTCAGCAACCTAGTGAGACCCTGCTTCCAAATAAGAAATAAAATTGGTCTGGGGATGAAGCTCCAAGGTTCAATTTCCAGTACCACAAAAAAAAAGAATAAAAAATAGGGCTGGGGGTGTAGCTCGGAGGTGGAATGCCCCTGAGTTCAATCCCCAGTACCGCCAAAAATAAATAAATGAATGAGTAAATAAATACTTTTATTGGTACATGATAGTCTCACATCACAATGTAGTTAGTTCATAGTGATAGTGACATGCATGTACAAAGCACCTGGTGAGCTCCCCCCTGGCTCCCTCCCCACTAGCCCCTTCCCCATACATGATATTGAGATTGACATTGGTATTCTCACATATGTACATAATGTTAGTGGAAGTATTTCCTTCATTAATTCTCCCTCTCCCCAAAACTATCTCCCTTGCTCCACTGGGGTTTCCCCTCCATTATGAACCAAGCCTTTTGAAAGTCCAGAAAGACTAATCTCACATATAAATGATTAACAGAAAAGTATCAAGGTTAAAATCCCATAAAAAGTTACTGTAAGCTGGGCATGGGGCGCACACCTGTAATCCCAGTACTTGGGAGGCTGAGACAGGAGGATCACAGTTCCCAGCCAGCCTCCTCAGTTCAGTAAGGGCCTCTGCAACTTAGTGAGACCCTGTTTCAAAATAAAAAATGAAATAAAATAGGGCTTAGGGTGTAGCTCAGAGGTATAATGCCTCTGGCTTCAATCCCCAGTACAACACACACATAAAAATAATAATAAAAATAAGAAGTTATTGTAAGAAAAAAAAAGAATAAGAATTCTACAAACAATGAAAGTATACCTAAAGATAGGACCACGGAATGGATGAAGTGACAGAAAGCAATGAAAAATAAAAGGAAAAATTAATTCATGAAATTAAAACAAAATTAAAAGGAACACAATGGGCTGGGATATGGCTCAGTGGTGGACCACCTGCCCAGTACATGTGATGCCCTGGGTTCAATCCCGAGGAGGAACATAAGAGCAACAAAAAACAATGCTTTAAGAGAAATAGAGCTAGGAGCGATGATGCAACTCGGAGGCTGAGACAGAAGGATCAAAAGTTCGAGGCCAGCCTGGACAACATAGTGTAACCCTGTCTCAAAATTAAAAAGTAAAAAGGGGGCCAGGCGTAGTGGCGCACGCTTGTAATCCCAGTACTTTGGGAGGCGGAGACAGGAGGATCCAGGTTCGCGGCCAGCCTCAGCTCTCTCTCTCTCTCTCTCTCTCTCTCTCTCTCTCTCTCTTTCTCTCCTTAGTGAGGCCTTCTGCAACTTTGTGAGACCCGGTTTCAAAATAAAGTATAAAAAAATAGGGCCGGGGGTGTAGCACAGAGGTAGAACACCCCTGGGT
>PVJS01012189.1:0-44354 GCA_004027185.1 Glis glis | reverse complement strand
CACACACACACACACACACACACACAAATATTAGCTCATCAAAGGTCCAATCTAAGAGAAAAGAACAGTCAATTTTCCTTAGAAGAGAAATCCTTAGTTTCAAAAATATTCTTCTGGGTGGGAGGAAGACCTGTTTTTCATCCTAACTCATGTTCTTTCTAATTACCTTATCCTTAGTCTGTGATATGTTATTTCTTCTCTCTTATGCTGACCACAAATTGAAATTTCTCATAGTCCAGCCATGAAAGGCAATTGCACTAATAGGAAAAAAAAATTCCCAAATGGGGTTTTATCCTTTATTAACTGAGTTATCTTTTCATGCTTCCTACAGCATCCTTGCCACTCTCATTTCTCCAGTCTGGAGGGAATTCCTTCTCTACCACCTTGGGCTACATCTAGCTTACCTGCTTGCGGTGTTAGTGTGGGAGGGGAAGTCTCTCCATAAATCATGATGGGATTTGCCTAGACTTAAAATAGCTTTGTTAGTGTGTTATAATTATACAAAATAGTGGGAATCACTGTGCTATCTCTATACATGCACATAATATAATTTGGACTTTTTAGAGCTCCTCTGTTTCAGGCACATTGAAAAGGATCAAGCCATGCGAATATCATGAATAATCAAGTTGTATTCATCTTTAACTCCTGTTTTTATAAAAATGTCCTGGGCAGCTGGAAAAGCAGTGAAACCTCACTCAACATGACATTAAGTTTAACCTCTGCCTAAGGAAATACGCACTTAAAATCTGCGGAGTCACTGACTTCTCCATGTCTCTCCACGGGAACCTCGGACCAGGGGTTTCATGCATATGCTTTGACTGGGTGTGCTTACAGTTGGAAAATTCTATTCTTTCACTGCCCAGCCTGGAACATGGCTCCTATTAAAAAACATATTAAAATACTTGAAATGTTCACTTTCCTTCTCTTAGACATTCTCTCTTCTAACCGACCTCTCAAGATCCTCTGAACAACTATTATCTGTTTTGTTCATAGAAGAGCAAGAGATGACACTCTGGTCATGTTCAGATCAGAAAAGGGAGGCAGGTGAATGCTAGGAACTTTTTAAAACCAGGAGATCATTATTTTTTTTTGTGGCACTAGGGATTGAACCCAGGGGATTCTATCTCCAAGATACACCCCCAACCATATTTTATTCTTATTTTGAAACACAATCTCACTAGGTTGATGAAAGTCTCACTGTTTTCTGAGGCTGTCCTTGAACCTGCAATTCTCCTGCCTCAGCCTCCCAAGTACTGGGATTACAAGTGTGTGCCACCATGCCTGGCTAGGAAATCACTATTTTAAACCATCAGACTTGTTAAAGATGCATGAAGTATTATCTAATAATTTTAAAGATTATCTTCAATTGTACTGTTTAGGCAGACAGTGAGCATTGTGTTAACACTCACAGATAGTGTGTTAGTGAACAAAGACCTGGGAGATAGGACACGATCTCTTCATTAGTGAACATGTGCTGTGTGGTCATAATAATAAATACTCTATGGAAATATGTTCTTGTGAAAAGCATAACTATGAAGCAGGCAGCACACCTACTGTTGAAATAAGAGAGTTGATGTTAGTAAGAAAAGCTTCCAAGAACAGCATCAGAGTGAATATTATTCCAAGAACATGCTTAAGAGTGAATGCTAATTAGTTTAAATGATCGGATAGCATTATGAATATTCAGAATTTATCCCTTCCTGAACTACATCTAGCATAGAACTGATAATTACATAACTAACATATTCTGTGCATGTGAGATATATCAGAGAAAGGAACAGCTTTTATAATAAACACGCATCTCCTCCAAAAGGTCAGGTTCTGCCTCCCAATGTGTCCAGTTTGCCTGATCGTGTTTGAGTATTCTGCGGCATTTCATTTTTGCAGGGGAGAAGGTGAGCCTACTAGATATTCCTCTGCCTACTAGATTGTAGCTCACTCAGGATGTGTGGAAACGAATAGCTGAATTGAGGACAGAGGTGCTACTACACAGATGCTAGCATGCATGTTAGCATAAAATGAAGGAAGTTGCTTGAGAGAGAATTTTCTTCTTACCTATTCTGTTCACTAAAGACAATATTGAACTCCTCACCTTTTCTTTAGGGAATAGAGTATAGTTAAGTGACTATCACAAGCATGTAATTGACGATTAAAGGGGAGAAAAATTCAAATATTCTGAAGGAGAAATACGTTTTTTTAAGCTATGAATTTTGGGAACTGTAGAGTCACTTTGTGCACTATTTCATTGTGAAATGTTACACGGGATATGAATAATTTAAACTTCAATGGTGTATCATTTCAAGATATTAGATTAAACACAAGTGACAACTGAATAATAAGCTTTTATTGAGCCTTATGGTAAGTTCCTTGGATTTTTGATAGATTTTTAAAAACAATCAGTTATTTCTATAGCCATCTTCTATGAACAACCTATGAAAAATATTAAAATATGGTGGTGCATCAGAGCTCTTTCTTCAATTGCTCAGTAAGTTGTTGAGTGCAGTGAACACACAGTATATTTCTACATTGAATTTTCTTTTTTTAGTTGGATTTCCCATGGAATTACAAGACAAGATAATATAAATGCTTTTGCTCTTTATAGATAATGAGTCTGAGGTAGAAGCAAACAAAAACTTTTTCTGAGTAGCCCATAACCAGTTCAGGTAGAATTCATTTTATTCATATCTGCAACACAAATAAAAATAGGTATTAACATTTTCTTAGGAATATATAAAAAACTTTCAAAGTACCCCTCTATCCAAATCTCACAAAAGTTATTTTACTGCATACAGTATGCTTAAGAAGAAAAATGTCATTGTAACTATTTCTTAATAGGAAAACCTATGGGCTCTAGATCAAATCACTAATAAAACAATTTTATTATAAAACCAATTTCCTAGAAGCTAGTTTTCCACAAGCCAATTCACTAAGTGACCAATTCAATAGAACTCATTTGAATATAATACTAAGAATAATATGTACATAGTCATTGAATACATTTTAAAAACGTTTCTTAAAACATGTTTGATGAATTAGTAAATTTGATGAATTTGTCATTTGGCAAATTGATCTTTTAGTGAATTGACCTGCTTTCAAATTGACAAATTTATTCATTTCATACTAAAATAACATATTAATGAGCATATACTATGTGCTAGGATTCGATGTGTCTTTTTTTGTGGTAATGGGGGTGGAACCCAGGGACCTTTTACCTCCAGGCTATATTCCCAGCCCTATTTTATTTTTTATTTAGAAACAGGGTCTCACTAGGTTGCTGTGAGCCTCACTAAGTTGCTTTGAACCTTTGATTCTCCTGTCTCGGGCTCCCAAATACTGGGATTACAGGCATGTGCCACCACGCCCGGCTTAGGATTCAATGTTCAATACTGGCATCCTTGCCATTAGAGACATTACAGTTTAATGGAAGAAAGAGTCAAGAACACCATCACAGGACAGAGTATGCTATGGCAGGAGTGATTTGGGGGCACAGAGGAAGACCCTGGGGAGAAGTAACTTCCTCCATCTGGTCACTGGCCACAGGAAGCTTCTAAGAGGAGGTGAAGCTTGAGCTGAGATGTGGAGGCTGAGAGAGATTTACCTAGGGAATGGGCAAGTGATCAAAAGATTAGAGTGTGCTAAGGCAGTGTTAATCTATCTGATTTCGGTCCTGCCTACCTCTCAGGGATCCTCTGAAGCACTCCACAAAATTATGAAGTAATTATTGTTAGGGTATAGACTACTCAGTTTATATGTACATACATAATTATCTGAGCTAATACTTACCTAGTGCTTACAGTGTTCCAGATCCACATGAAGTCACATTCTATTAGGTCATGTGAATACCACAACAATCTTTTGGGATAGATAGTACTGTTATCCCTCTTTTACAGTGGAGAAAACTGAGACCTAAGGCACAGGTAGGTGGCAGTACACCTACCAGGATTCACTTCCAGGCTGTGCTTCAGAGTCTGGGCATTTACTTACAGTGTTATAGTATGTTCTGGGAGAATCTTAGGGATTCTTAGGTAGATTTCCTTGCCACCACTTATATTAGGCATAATTTAAATACAATTAGGAGGCCACAAGCCTTTGGAGTTATTGTAATGCCCATCCTATATTGATCTGTGATGGGTCATTTCTCTCTGCAGTATGTGTGCCTGCCACTGAGAATCTTCTCATCCACATATCTGTTGCCTCTAATAATTACTGAGGCCCCCAAGACAGTTAACTAGACAGTTAGAATCAGGTCTATAATAATAGAAATGGTCATAGAAAAAGACTAAGTCATATCCTTTGAGTGAAGGAGTGAGGTATTATATGGATTTGTTGACATCCACATTGATTTTGTTGTTCCTTGACTTTTCTCTGGGTAGCCAGATTTAGTAACTATCTGTGGTGACCATATATCCTAGATATCATTGTAGCTGGCACTAGAGATAGATATAATTTCAGTCCATATGTTTCAACTTTGGTTACAGGCTTTTGTTCCTACATATATAAGGGACTTCCAGAGAAGAGAAGCATTACCGAATTCCATTACATAGAAACCAAAATATCAGGACTCTGGGTTGCAAATCATATAGGTTTTCCTGAAGTTACTTACACTCTTCAGTTTATTAACGATAAGAACATTTCCAAAAGGAATGGAGGTTCTGGAGAAGAAAAGACCTATTTGGTGAGGATTGTCTGGCTTCTCTCCTGACTGTGCCCATTGTCGCCTAGGGCTAGTCCTGGTCTGGCTTTGAATGACTCAATCAGCAGTGTCCTAGGCCTCCCTTTTAGAAGAGTTCACAGATTAATGGCGATCACATCTAAGAAAGTTTTCCTTGACATTGAGCACAGACATCATTCTGGAAGGCGCTCCTGGCTGTGTAATGCTAAGCCAGGTCTGCAATATTTCTTTGCTTTTATGAGTCCTCATATATCAGATGAAGTACCGGATAATTATGTAAAACACCTTGGATGGATCCCAGACTGAAAGTCTTGAAATGGCAAACAGATTAATCATACACTAAAGGAAGGCATAGGACCCACATGTACACTTATTAGATAAACTGGTCATCCCTGAACAATATCTTACTCTGAAAGAAATGCCCCAAGCAGGAGAAAAGTCAGCAAAGACCAAGGATCCATCTAAAGGCTTCTTTCCATTTCTCCAGAGTGTATGTTCTTCCTGTCCCCTCCCCTGTCTTCCTTCCTCAACTCTTCAGTCAGCCACAGGTATATTTCCAATGCATGTTTACTAACACACAAATGTACTCGAAGGATATGTTTACTCATGCATATTGCATTTCTACACTCAGTTCTTTAATGTTGTCCTCACAATCCATGTCCTATGGTTTATTTATTAAATTATTAAAAATTATTAGTTGTACAAATTAATGGATTTCACCTGACATTTCCTGTATATGTCATGTTTGATCATGTCCACCCACCCTTCTACCCTCTCTTGCTCTTTCCTCTTACCCCTTCCCTTTCTACCCCCTAATAGTCCCTTTTCTACTTCCAAGTCATTATTTTTATTTATTTATTTATTCGTTTTTTATTTATTTAGTTTCCACATATGAGAGAAAGCATGTGATCCTCTTCTTTCTGTGTCTGGCTTATTTTGCTTAATATTATGTCCTCCAGTTCCATCCATTTTTCCTGCAAATCACAGGATTTCATTCTTCTTTATGGCTGAATAATACTGCATTGTATATAGAGATACACCATAGTTTCTTCACTCATTCATCTGTTGATGGGCTCCTAGGCTAATTCCGTCTCTTGGCTATTATCAGTAGTGCTACAATAAACATGAGTTTGCAGGTATCTCTTTTATATGCTGACTTTATTTCCTTTGGATAAATACCCAGGAGTGGTAGAGCTGGGTCACATGGTAGTTGTTCTATTTTTAGATTTTGAGGAGCCTCCATACTGTTTTCCACAGTGACTCTACTAATTCACATTTTCACCAACAGTGTATAAGAGTTCCTTTTTCTCCACATTCTCTGCAGCATTTGTTGTTTTTTATTTTTGATAATAGCCATTCTAACTGGAGTGAGATGGGATTTACATTTGCGTTTCTCTTTTGGGAATCTCGATTTGCATTTCCCTTATGGCTAAGGATACTGAGCATTTTTTCACATGTTCACTAGCCCTTTGTATTTCTTCTTTTGAGATGTGTCTATTCAGATCATTTGCCTATTATTTCATTGGATTATTTGGTCTTTTGTTAATTTTGTTGTATATATTCTGGATATTAATTCTCTGCCAGATGAATCACTGGCAAAGATTTCCCCCCATTCTTTAGGTTGTCCCTTCACTTTTTTTGTGTGTGGTACTGGGAATTGAACCCAGGGGCATTCTACCTCTGAGCTACACCCCCAGCCCTATTTTTATTCTTTATTTTGAAACAGGGTCTCACTAAGTAGCTGAGGCTAGCTGCAAACCTGTGATCCACCTGTCTCAGCCTCCCAAGTGTCTTTTCATTTTGTTGATTGTTTCCTTTGCTGTGCAAAAGCTTTTTAATTTATTTCAGTCCCATATGTCAATTCTTGCTTTGTTTCCTGAGCTTTTGGGGTCCTACTCAGAAAATTGCCTGTGCCAATATTATCTTGAAGTGTTTCCTCTATGTTTTCTTCTAGTAATTTCAAAGTTTCAGGTACTATATTCTGTCTTTAATCTGTTTTGAATTACCTTTTGTATCTCTCGGGGTGAGAGATATGGGTCTAGTTTCAATTTTCTACATGTGGCTATCCAGTTTTCCCAGGATCATTTGTTGAAGAGACTGTCTTTTCCCCAATGTACGTTTTTGGCACCTTTGTCAAGAATCAGTTGGCTGTAGATGTATGAGTTTATTTCTGGGTCCTCTATTCTATTCCATTGGTTTATGTTTCTGTTTTGATGTCAGGACTCTGGTGATTTTGTTTGTTACTACATCTCTAGAGTATATTTTGAAATCAGGTATTGTAATACTTCAGCATTTTTGCTCAGAAATGTTTTTGGCTATTTGAGTTTTTTTGTGCTTCCATATAAATTTTAGGATTTTTTTCTAATACTGTGAAGAATGTCATTCGTATTTTGATAGGGATTACATTGAATCTGTAGATCACTTTGGGTAGTATGGCTGATTTTTCTTTTTTTTTTGCGATACTGGGGATTGAATCTAGGGGCGTTCTACCTCCACGCTACACCTCCGGCCCTATTTTTTATACTTTATTTTGAAACTGGGTCTCATGAAGTTGCGGAGGGCCTCACTAAGGAGAGGGGGGGGGGGAGAGAGAGAGAGAGAGAGAGAGAGAGAGAGAGACAGGGAGCGAGAGAGAGAGAAAGAGCTGAGGCTGGCCGCGAACCCGGATCCTCCGGTCTCTGCCTCCCAAAGTACTGGGATTACAAGCGTGCGCCACCACGCCCGGCTAGTATGGCTGTTTGAAAAATGTTAATTATCCTAGTCCATGAACATGGAAGGCATTTCCATGTTCAAGCACATTCTTCTTCATCATCTTCATCTTCAATTTTAAATTTTCCTCGTAGAAGTCTTTCACCTTCTTAGTTAAGTTTATTCTTTTTTGAGGCTAATGTCAATAAGACTGTTTTCCTGATTTTGTTTTGATGTGTGTGTGAGCACATTATTGGTGTATAGAAAAGCTACTGATTTTTGTGTGTTGAATTTGCATATTAGTTCCAAGAGTCTTTTAGTGGAGTCTTTAGGGTCTTCTAAATATAGAATCATATAATCTGCAAAAAGGGACAATTTAGCTTCCTCTTTTCCTATTTGTATCCCTTTTATTTCTCTCTCTTTCCTGACTGCTCTGGTTTTTTCAAGCGCTATAGTGAATAAGAGTGGTAAGAGTGGATACTCTTATATTATTCTTGATTTTAGAAGAAGAAATGCTTTCATTTTATCCCCATTCAGTATGATGTTGAATATGGGTTTGTTATATATAGCCTCTATTATGTTGATATATGATTCTTCCATATTGAATTTATTCAGGGATTTTTATCATGAAGGAATATTGAATTTCATCAAAGGATTCTTCTGCAACTATCAAGATGATCATGTGATTTTTGTCCTTGATTTTATTTATGTGCCATATTAAGTTTATTGATTTGTATATGCTGAATTATTCTTGCATTTCTGGAATGAAAACAACTTGATCATGATTTATGACTTTTTTTTAAAGTGCTGTTGAGTTCAATTTGCAGGTATTTTATTGAGGGTTTTTGCATCTATGCTCAAAAGAGATATTAGTTTATTATTATTGTTATTGTTGTGTCCTTATGTTTTGGAAGCAGGATAATATTGGCTTTATAAGAATGAGTTTGGAAGAATTCCTTCCCTTTCTACTTTACAGAATAGTTTGAGGAGCATTGGTATTAGTTCTTCTTTAAAAGTCTGATAAACTGGGCATGGTGGCGCACGCTTGTAATCCCAGTACTTGGGAGGCTGAGACAGGAGGATCCGGGTTCGTGGCCAGCCTCAGCTACTTAGTGAGGCCCTCTGCAACTTAGTGAGACCCTGTTTCAAAATAAAGAATAAAAAAAATAGAGCTGGGGGTGTAGCTGGAGGTAGAATGCCCCTGGATTCAATCCCCAGTACCGCAAAAAAAAAAAAAAAAAAGGTCTGGTAAAATTCAGTAGTGAATCCATTCAGTCTGGGCTCTCATTTGATGGGAAACATTATTAGTGCCTCAATCTCTTTACTTGTTATCGATCTATTTAGGTATTTTAGATCATTTTTTTGTGGTATTGGGGATTGAATCCAGAAGTTTTCTACCTCTAAGCTACACTCTAGCCCTATTTTTTTTTTTTTTTTTTGTATTTTGAAACAGAGTCTTGCTAAGTTACCATGCATTGCTACCTGTGATCCTTGTTTCTCAGCCTCCCAAGTACTGGGATTACAGATGTGTACCACCACACCTGGCTATTTTATATCAATTTGGGTAGGTCATAAGTGTCCACAAGTTCGCTCATTTCTTCTAGATTTTGCAGTTTATTGGTATATAGCTTTTCAAAATATTCCCCAATGATCCTATGAATGAATTTCAGTGGTATCAGTTGCAGTATCCCCTTTTTCATATCTAGTTTCACTTACTTGGTTTTTTTCTCTCTTTCTTTTGGTTAGTTCGCCAAAAGGTTTATTTATATTTTCAAAGAACCAACTTTGTTTCATTGATCTTTTGTATTATTCTTTTAGTCTATATTTGATTTACTTCTTCCCTGCTCTTTTTTTTTTGAAGATGCCCAAGTAGCATGTTTTATTAAATCAGTTTACAACTCAGCAAGAAACAAGAGGAAAGGGATGGGAGAAATGAACACACAGATAGGATATAAGCAGGTTGAAGTGTCACACTTCCTGAATCCTGGGTTATTTGTTCTGGGTTCACATGTCCTGCCTCTCTCTGCTATGTGGTTACAAGAACTTCAGCTGAAGTTTGATGAAGGGAGCACAGGACAGAAGGTGCCTGGGTCCATCACACAAACTCGCTCTACTTGGAGAAGCCCGGAGGCAGGTATGCCTGGCCAGTAGCACTAGCTCACCCACTAGCCCCTTAGACAGGTTTTGTTTGTCACAAGACATGAGGGACCAGGAAGGTGTCACCATCAAGAGGTGTGCATATGTAGTGTGTCCTAATTTCTTATGTGTGCCTTGGATATTTAATGCTTCCTGGATCATAGGTTCCTTTTTGTTCTTTCTTCATTGATTTCAGCACATGCAGGCTCTAACTTATCCGTAGTGAGTTATTTAGTTAATCTAAAATATATCTTATGAGTTTTATCCGTTTTATTTTCTTATCTTCTATACCACAATTGAATTGCAGTTACAAAGATGCACACTATAGTTACAAAGATGATTAAGATGATATCTTTGCCCTCAAGTAGCATGCAGTCTATTAGAAGAAGTTTCACAAATATAGCTATGGTACAAGGAAACCTTGTGAACTTGGGGTCAAGTACTGGACTATAGTTTATCTTCTAAGCTCCCCTGCCCACCTTCCCTTGTGTCATTTCCTGTTTCCCCAGTTCTGGATGAGTTTATATTGCCCCATTTCTTGTGTTATAACAGATTTCATAGAGTCATTGCTACTAAGACATTTGGATTTAATGTGTTGTTATATCTGTCAAGAATATTGACATTTAGCTGAGTACAATGGTACATGCCTATACTCCCATCAGATTTTTATTTTTTATTTCCGTCTGTTGATTTGATCTTGAGATGCATCATTAAGTTATTTAGTTGAGACCTCTCTATTTTTTAAATGTAGGCACTTGTAGCTATAAACTTCCCTGTTAATACTGTTTTCTTTGGGTCCCACAGGTTCTAGTGCATTGTGTTTGCATTTTCATTTAATTCTAGGAATATTTTAAATTTCTCTCCTGATTTTTTCAATGATCAATGTTCTAAAGTGTATTGTTCAATCTCCGTAAATTTTAGGTCTGTTTTTCCTAGCTCTGTGAAGAATGACAATGATATTTCAATAAGGATTGCATTGAGTCTATAGGTCACTTTTGGTAGTATTGCCATTTTGATAATATTTATTCTGCTTATCCAAGAACATGGGAGGTCTTTCCAACTTCTAAGGTCTTCAATTTCTTTCTTTAGTGTTTTATAATTTTCACTATAAAGGTCTTTTACCTTCTTGGCTAGATTTATTTCTAAGTATTTTATTTTTATGTTTTGAGGTTATCATGAATGGAATTGTTCTCCTGATTCATTTTCAGTGGATTCATGGTTGGTGTATGGAAAAGCTATTGATTTTTGTAAATTTGTAAGTTGATTTTTCTGGAGTGGAGTTCACACCAGGATTGGGACTGCAGCTGAGAGTGGTGCCCTGCGGGAGCTTGTGCCTGGGTTGGTGTTCCACCGCCAGGCTAGCCCACTGCTGTCAGCTCACTCTGCTGGTAGCTGCTCTGTTTATTAAGAGCTTTTCTTTTCTAGGAATTGGAATTTATTGATTTGGGCTGGTTGTTAGCACTACGTTCCCCATCAGTTCTTCCCAGGGACTTTCTACCTCAGCATGAATAGTAGAAATGCTTCTTTAATTCACCTTTGGTGTGCTGCTCAAATGTTTTGTGTTTCTCTGTTCTGTTATTTTTCCCTTCCTGGGGATAGACATCTCAATTTTGAATTTTTTGACCCATGATTTAGTATATCTCAAATTTATTTAGGTTTTAATTTCTCTCAGAAATATCTTGTAGTTTTCAGTGTAGAAGTTTTTCATGCACACTAAACTTATTCCTAAGTATTTTATTTTTGAAATTATAAATAGAAATATATTCCAATTATTGCACTTGATATATAAAAATACAACTGAGTTTTTATAGAGCAGCCTTATATTTTGTGACTTTGATAATTTGGACTTTCTATGTAACTCAATAAAAGTGGGAAATTTATCTTGTATGGCTCTTTTTTTCAAAATTTCATCTTTCTTCCAAAATCTCCAAAGCCCTAAGATAGTTGTCTTTTGTATTTATCCAGTTTCTATACAGAATCTTGGACTCTTGTCATTATTCTTATCTCTAATGAGAAAATTTAAACCATAGGATTTTAATTAACTTGCCTGGCATCAGACAGTAGCAAGTGAAAGCCAGATTTTAACTCCAGATTTGTCTTAATTTAGAGGTCTCACTATATATGCATTTATAAAACATACTCTAGATATGCCATTCTAAATGAGTATCCACTAAATATTAATTTATTAACTCAAGATGAATATTTCCTATGTTCTACTAATTACATGAGTTCTGATTATTTCAGTGAGAAAGTGTATGATCTGATTAAATATCCTTATACTGAGTCCTAGAAAATTCAGTAGGATAGAAACAATTTTATCTTTAAATGTGTCAAACATTTGAAGATGATGCAAATATTGCTGATGACAACAACTTGTTTGTCATGTACTCTTAATTTTAAAATGCTTTAAAATAATCTAAGTTAAAGTTGAAGGCACAATTTAGACTAAAACACATAAAATAAACATCTCTCTGAAGTATATTTGGTAAATGCATAACATTGTAAGGAATCAAATTTTCAAAAAAGTTTTTATACACATTTTCAAAATGACAGCATTATATGGATATAGTATGAAATTTAAAACATAAAAAAGCTATAGAATTAAAAACAGGCATTTATCCTTCTCACCTTTCCATCATGTACTTCTTATTCCCAGATAAATCATTGCTACCAGGTATAATATAAATACAAACATGTATGGTGCTATGTTCTTCCTACTACATTTAGCACAAATGGCAGTATACTGTGTATATTATTTGATATCTTGCTTTTCTCAGAATATAATTTACCGATCACTCCGTTTTTCAGTTCACATAAATATATATCACTTTTTAAAAGAGTTGCATTGTATTCCATTATGAGGATTTATCAGTTCTCTTTTGATAGATTTAGGATCTTTAAAGTTTCTGTCTACTACAAACAATACTACAATAAATATAATAATCTTTAAAGATATTTGAATATGTGCTAGTGTCCATCATTGTCTAATATTAATATAAATACCATTAATTTCTAATTGTTTAACTTTTGGGTTATTTCTTTGCCCTTCTCCTTTTGCTTAATTTCAGCCTTTTTTGAGTAATTAAAAATGTGATGCTATTACTGATATATAGTGACATCACATATATATTTGGTCTTTGTTCTGTCTTCTAATCTTAGGTTTTGAATTTGTTTTTCATCATTATTTATTTTTTACTTTATAATCTGCATTTTCTTTGCTTTGGTATATATATGTATATATTATCTCTACAGATAGTTTTTAGATAAATCTATATCCTCTTAGGAAATATTCTATTTAACATGCACTTTGTTAAAAATAAATGACCACTGAGAAATTATAAATTAATATACATTATTATAACATATTTTCATATTATAGAGAACACTAATATATATGACTCTAAAAAAATGTCCTATCCTCTTTTTACTCTCTTTCCCTGCACCATTTTCTCTCTCTTTCTTTTTTTCCTTTGGTACTGGGGATTGAATCAGAAGTGTTCTACCTCTGAGTTTTACCCCTACCACTCCTTTTCATTTTGAAACAGGATCTCACTAAGTTTCTGATGCTGGCCTTGAACCTGTGATCCTCCTGTCTCAGCCTCCCAAGTACTGAGATTACAGGTGTGTGCTATCGTGCCTGGCTCCTGCACCATTTTCTCTTAACAACTATAGTCTACAGGGACAAATTATACTTGTACTAGATGTAGTAATAAATGCTTCATAGATAGAAAAAAATTGGGGTGAATTCTTCACAAAAGATCTGCTCAGCATCATGAAGATTCCCATAGAGATTAAATTTCCTTGATAGGGTAATGCTATTCTTTTGGGGAAAAGATTTACAGAAAAAAATATTTGTATGTATTGCATTTTTAAAAAAAATTTTTTGGAAAGGACTGAGTATGTTCTGGCTGAAAAACCAGATGCCAATAGGCCATCTCATATCTAACTGTGATAGCATCTCTACATAGCTTTTCAACAAGCAATCATAATTCTTGTATGTTTTATTCCCAGTCATATGAAACCATGAATATTATTCATGCTTTCTGTTCTGGAATTAAATATATGGGCTACCCTTTGAGGCAATGCATCTGCAATATTATTTTTTCTTTCTCTAAAACTGATTTTCAGAATCCTTAAGTGCCCATAACTTTGGCTTGGGGGAAAATATTTATACCACAAATTGTCAGAGCCAGTATTAAGGGATAATTGCTTTTAATAGAGCAGCGCAGACATTCTAGTGTTAAAGAACACTTTATACTAGAAGAATTAAAGCAATTATCTGGCTACTCCAGGCAAAATAATCCTTTCTTTTGTCAATTTCTGGCTAATTTGAAATATTTTTGTCTTAAGGTCTCTAAATATCTTCTTCACTTTTGCACTGCATTTTATGCATGTAAATATACTATCTTATCATCCTAGCATAAGTAGATGAAAGAGTCATCCTTGCATTAATAAATCTATCCTCTTAGGAAATACTCAATTTAACATGCATTTTGTTAAAAATGAATTACTTCAAATAATGTTTTTTAATAACATTGTAATACAATTTTCTGAGTTAGGGTAAAAAATCTGTTTATTCTGTAAGTAGAAGTTAAACTTCCTGTCATTAAATCTCCTGCAAATAGTCTCACTGCACCATTGATTTCCACCCCACAAGGAAAGTTGAAAAGGATGTTTTAACTAGTCACAGTAGCTTCTTCTCTTCCCTTTCTCCTTCCTGTTCCATTTCTTTTCTTTGTCTTTAATATTAAACAACTCAAGACTTAAAGCCATTAGGTGAGGCAGGATAAAGTAGGTGTCTGAGAAGGACACCTACCCTTGTGCAGATCTTGATTTCTGATCACCATTCTCCACTGATCGAAAGCCTTATTCCAGGGCAAGGGCAGGGAAATGACAAGATGATGAGGGAACATCTTGTACTATAAAGCAAGGAAATACCTAGAGAATGACAGGGACATATCAAAAGAATGTAGGAGCCAGCTAGAAGTTGCTGCCACTGACCGAATTTTGGAATAACTTGAACATCAATACAAAGAAAGATAATAATGGACTGTAAGTCATTGAAGTTGTGAAGCATAATTCTATGTTGACATAAGTGAATGAATTGAAAATATGATGAGAAATGGGATATTTACATAGTTCAAAAGAACCACCTCATAAAAGTATTTACTAGTTGTGGAGGGGAACAGAATTAGAGCATCATTTTTCCCATATTCATGCCAAAGATGCTTAATCTGAAGCTCATCATAAGAAGAAATCTTGGAAAAAAATCCTGCCTGAGGACGTTTTATAAAACGACTGTCCCATAATCTTCAAAAGTGTGAAGATCATGAAATTCAAGGTAAGACTGATAAATAGTTCCAGAGTAAAAAGACATTAAAAAACAAGATAAATGTGTATAATGTGTGATTCTTTAAATATAAAAATATTGTGGCGACCACTGGCAAAAACTTGAACACAAAGTGAAGACGAGATGACAGAATGTGGCAGTGTTCATTTCCTGGTTCAGTTGGTTGTATTGTGATTACCTAACAGAGGAGTTTGTACTACCCACTAAAGTATTTGAAGGTGAGTGTTCATCAGATCAGCAACTTACTCTCCAATGGTTCTAGAAAAAGGTTTTTTTTTTGTAAGTATTTGCAACTTTTCTGTAAGTCTGAAGAGTATTTTAAGATAGGCATCCTCAAAAATGTAGTTCTAATCACAACATTGCTGATGGCTCATTATTAGGCATGCCAATTATATTGGGAGAAAATATATTGGCTTTCTAAAAAGTTCACTCTTTCTTGTCTTTTCCCCTTGAGCTTTGAGTCAGCTTTACAAATATTATTTTATCATGTAAAACAACATACTTAGGAGACTTTTTTCTATACCATATTAGCAGTTAATATTGTCAAAATCAAATTAATACCAACTAGCTGAAATACTTCAAATAGGCTTGTGAAGGTCGCATGAATATTTCACCTTCAGGTTTTTGCCTATTAAATTGCAAAGGATAATTTTCTCTGAGACCCCATGCTTCATGTAATTTTAAGAAATTCTTCCATGCTAACCTTCAACTAATCCTTGATGGCACTTTTTATATTTCAGAATTTCTGAACTGCAACTAACTACTGTCAGTCATCTGTTTGGTGTTAAACCTGAGTGAGAACTTGTTGCCATCTACACATCTTGACCTGTTTGCTTTTCTATAAAAGATTTAATGTATGACAATGATGAATTTTGAAGTCAAAATTATTTGAAAATCTTCTATGAGTGAAAGTTGCAAGGAAGAAGAACACCACAAGTTGCAAGAACAACTGTACTTAAATCAGTGGCATACCCTATGAAGAGGATAACTTGAAGTCATTTTGATAAGTTTTTGCTCATCATTCCATCTGAACATATCTATACAGTAAATTGTTCTCTGTTAGGGCCACACTGTGAAACATGCTGCTTCGTTATATGTAGACAAACTCAGTTTATTTGTAAGTGCAGATCATTTTCAAATTTTTGGTCAGTATGGTGTAGAATTGCTACTATGAAAATTAACAGTGACAACAAAATCTCAAGAATATTTGCAGGAATAGGCACACCTGTGGACTCTAATTGGTAATGATACACAAGTAGAATGAGTCCTACTGATTTGCAGAACATATTCACAATATGTATTTCTAAAACATGCTGGCTTACCTGAAAATGTGTGGCTTCATTTTGTGAAATTATAAACCATTTCCCTATTTATTACATCCTATTTGTTGAATAATGATTATATACAAGATGGTACATGACTGAACAGTATGTATTTTCTATATCTGTAGGAAGGATTTTTCCCAGTTTACATGCAAAAAAAAAGCATGTACATTTTACCCGTTCATTATAAAGTTAATTGCAATATAAATTAGATTGATGGAATGGCTAAATCTGTAAAAATTTCTTTATTATCATAGGCAAAGATCAGTGGTAATTAATGACTGGCTGAAAATTATGCAATTATTGTTGGGCACGATCTATACCTGCTTTTTTCATTGCATCCCAAAGCCTGCAAAGTTAGGTGCTTTGGGGAGCAGTGCCATATTACTTATCCTTCTTCATGGATTTAGTTCTGAGGAAGATAAGAACATACTGATCCAAAAGAGGATGGTTGTGTTATTTGAATAGAGTGGGAATTTAAATTGTCCATATTTTGTTGTATCATTTCCAACATATATTTTTCATGTCCCTGCCCTAGAATCTGGTCACTATTGTTCTACTCTCTTCAATGAAAACAGTCTTTTTAGATTCCAAACATGAGTGACATCATGCAGTATTTGTCTCTTTCTGTGCCTGACTTATTTTGCTTAACCTAGGTTAAGCATAGGTTAGGTTCATCCATGATATATATTTTTTTCTTTTTGTGGTACTGGGGATTGAACTCAGGGGCATTCTACCTCTGACTTATACCCCAGACCTTTTTGTTGTTGTTGTTTTGTTTTGAAACAGGGTCTCCCTAGGTTGCTGAGTCTTGCTACATTGCTGAAACTATTCTTGAACTTGTGATCTTCCTGTCTCAGCTTCCCAAGTACTTGGATTACAGGCATGTGCCACAACACCAGGCCCATCCATGTTTTAATAAGAAATATTTAAAGCTTCTGCTTTCTGATTCCTCTACCCACATTCTCTTCCCATAGTTGGTTTTGAAATAGTAACCATGGTTGTTTTAGCACAACATTCTCAGAGATTTTTGAGACGATTGGTAGAGTCTGTTCTCCCAGACAAAAAGAGACAAAGAGTGTAGAAACAGACCAAGGGAAAGAAAAAGTGGGCTAATGTTGAAGACACAAGTACCATTCCTATATCTCTATGTGAGTTTGGTTACACAGTATCAAAGGAAAAATTAGTGCTTACATCAAAGCCAAGCAGTGATAGTCGCCAAAGTTTTCAACATAATTTAAACTGCTATTAGTAGTCTCGGGTGGAAGTGAGGATTCATGAAGTCTTTATCCAACACTGCCAAGATGTGTGCGGGGACTGGGGATATGGTGGCAGGTGAGTCAGACGTGGTTTCTGCCCTCCTGGAGTTTACAGTCTATTAGTGGAAACAAAGAGTAAATAAGTAAAACTCCACCAAGCAAAGAGTATACATAGTGACAAGTGCTATAAAAAATGACAGAAACGAGAGGAAAGAGTGGTAGCTGTAACTCAGAAGAGATAAAAAGCAGAGAATGAATTTTTAAGAAGGAGCTGTGGAAAGAATGGTAGAAGAACAGCCAGTGCTCCTGGCACCCAGCGCTGAGCTCTAGCCAGGTGGGTGGGACTAGGTTCAAGCGAAGGCAACGGCGATTACAAACAGGGAGCGGCATGTGGTAGCGAAAATAAACTTTGGCCTCTTTGTACTTTGATGGAGAAGTAGAAGAGCGTTTGATGCAGGAGATCTTATCCTACCCAAGCATTTAAAAATGTACAAGTAGCTTCTTTTCCTTAAAACTCTCCACCAGCTTTTCTTGCCACTAAATATGTTCCACGTTCCTTGCCATTCTGTATGTGGAATGATCAGCCTCCTGACTCTTCCCTTAGCCTACTTCCTGCTCTCCCAGGACAGTAGACATTGAATACTTCATCAGTGATGCCGAGCTTCTTCTCTCTTCTGGCTCTGTGCACATCTTATGCCCCCGTTCTGAAATCTCTTCTTCCTTTCATCACATGACTGTTTTCCTATCACCCTTTAGGTCTCGACTCAATGTCACACTAGGGAGGCCTTTCCCAATGTGCTACGCAAGGTAGAGTCTCCCCTGCCTCTGGCAACTTTGCTTTCTAGTGCAGCCTCTTATATGTTCATGCCACAGTGCCTTTTATACCTTGTAATTATTTTCTTTGTTTTATGCATACTTTGGGGGTTTTGTTCATT
Source organism: Glis glis (assembly GCA_004027185.1). Classification (NCBI taxonomy): domain Eukaryota; kingdom Metazoa; phylum Chordata; class Mammalia; order Rodentia; family Gliridae; genus Glis; species Glis glis. Next base: position 25,992 of record PVJS01012189.1, on the reverse strand, counting down.
AGACTATTGCAATAGAGCATAAGGTTGGTGCAGGCAGGGTCCATCCTGTTCACCTGGTGGCTTGTCACATAGCGAGCATCAGTTGATAAGCAGGAAATGAATGAAAGCAGCCAGACGGCAGTTCAGACAGAGCTTTTGTACCTAAAACTGAAATACCCTCGTATTTCACGCTGGTAAGCTTCTCAACATGCAGCAAACATCGGATACATGAAGAGCTTCGATTATCAAAATCAAACGCGTCATTTACTTTTATAGGAGAAAGAACTTTACAAGTCACTTTTGACAAGTTTCAGATAGCTCACTGATGTTTTCATCAGAGCAAGAGTTCACCTATATGGTGTATTTGTAGGACTACGGTTTTAGAAAACTTTCAAAGTTCTGTTTATTCAGCCGGGAGCTTTCGATTTAGTGGAAAGAAATGAATTTGATAACAAGAAAATAAAGCAGCAATCGTCAGTGAGACTAAGCTGTTCAGAGAGCAGAAGTAGGCATGCTCCATGAGCAGACACCTAGAAAACTGAGACCCGCACGATGATGGGGCCACTAGTCACATCTCACTGATTCTCAGCATTTGCAAGTGAATTTAATTTACACAAATTGTTTTTGTCATGACAACCTTTTGTGTTTTTTTGTGTGTAATATCATTGAAAATATTTCACGGAACATTTTTTCTTTACACATACATGGCATCCTTTATTAAACTATCTCATATAAAGTTACTTCCTATAATTCTGCTGTTAGCTTTGCTCTCCCTTTGAATTTCATCTGAAATAAGGCTGTCTGAAATATTTGATATTCCTACCTGGTTGGATTCTGAAGGAAACACAGGCATGTGTGTGGGGAGGGAGTGACTGTTTTTAAAATTTTATGGTCAGTATAAAGAAAGCCAGATATTCTAAAATTTCATGTTTACTTCCAGCCTTTCACTCTATAGTGTGTTGTTACAAATGATCATAATTATTTAATTGTATAATTTAGTTTCTTTATAGGAGAATTCTACTTCATTTGGATACAATCATCATTCAGTTTTATGTGTTTTTTTATTAAAACTTTAAAATGCCAACAAATCATATCCAATACATTTTTTTTTTTTGCGGTACCGGGGATTGAATGCAGGGGCGTTCTACCTCAGCGCTACTCCCCCAGCCCTATTTTTTATACTTTATTTTGAAACTGGGTCTCACGAAGTTCAAAGGGCCTCACTAAGTAGAGAGAGAGAAACAGAGAGAGAGAGAGAGAGAGAGAGAGAGAGAGCTGAGGCTGGCCGCGAACCCGGATCCTCCGGTCTCCGCCTCCCAAAGTACTGGGATTACAAGCGTATGCCACCACGCCCGGCTCCAATACATTTAAATAAAATGTAACCACTTAAAACAACAATGTCCATCGTATATAAGATATATTTATTTATAATGATAGAAATTAAACAATGGGAGATATATAGATAAGTGAAAGGAAAGTTATTTATAGGTTTAAGTTTTTTTTTGAGATTAATGGTAAGAATCTTCATTTTAATTTTATCCAGATAAGAGAAGCTTCTGGCAATTTTAAACAGTTGTGTGATAGATGTCTTTGAACCTTTAAAATTTTCCTTATACATTAAATTATTATACTGATCATATGAATACATATACATACCTATATGAATACATACAAACCTATATTCAGAATTCAGTGGGATACAGGTAGTTTGCAAATGTCCAGTCCCCAACTTTAGAGTTAGATTGTGTAGTTTGATGGTCAGCCACCCCCCACCTCAAATATTCACTTCAGGCAATTCTGAGGCCAGTGATCCGTGGTCTACTCTGAAATCTCATAGTAGTTGTTATTTTTGAAACAGGAGATAGATCCCAATTCTTTTATGATACAGTAAGGGATTCTTGGCAGTTGGACCAGGATGTCTAAAAAGATTGTTTCAGAAAACTCTCTGATTCCAATTGTGATTTTATTTCTGATACCCTCCCTCCCTAGAAGGTATCTCTAGGATAAACGCAAGACTGCAGTTTCGGGTATATTGTTAAAGCTAGAGCTGTTGATTGGCGTTGGGGGAGCTAAATCTAAGAAAGAGCCTACTTAGAGGACCTAAGCTCTGAAAAGATTATAATATCTTCTCTTATCTAATATAAAATATTATTTTTCAAATATTATAAAATATGCATGCTAAAATTGAGATGGTTTCTTAAAGATATTAAAATTGTGAGTACATTCATTCATCAAGGCAGAAATGTTTGCCTTTGTGTCTGTCCCTTTTCGTGTCTGCCTCTTTCTCTGGTGCCCTGGTTTTGCTGATGCCCTGAAAGCCTGCTTACTCTTCTAACAACTTAGCCTGGCCCTGACCCGACCAGCCGCACCATTGTTCCGATGTTCTACCTATTCCCTCAGTGTGGAGAGAAGCTGTGGTGCACGTGCTCACGTTCACAGAAGGCAACGCAGAGGAAAATTATGAAGGTATACACTCAGATGGGAGCTGAATAAAGCCCGTTTGGAGACTCCTCCAGCTCCCTATTTTACTCTTACCAAAGAGTAAAATAATTAAAGCGAAGAATAGGAACAGATATTATCACTGTTTTCTTTTTCCTTTGGAAAACTTTAGCTCAAGTATGTGTGTGTGTGTGTGTGTGTGTGTGTGTGTGTATTGAACTCAGGAGCATTCTACCTCTGAGCTACACCTTCAGCCCTATTTTATTTTTTATTTTGAAACAGAGTCTCACTAAGTTGCTGGGGGCCTCACTGACTTGCTGAGGCTGGCCTCAAACCTGTGATCCTCCTGTCTCAGCCTCCTAGGTACTGGGATTATAAGTGTGCACCACTGTGCTTGGCTTCAATTTTTTTTTTATCATTAGAAACTAAGTGGGAAAGTGAAAACACTGACAGGAAGGATGGTTTATACGATTGTTTCAATCACATCTGACACCCTTCTGGATAAAAGGTAAATCACTACCTCATTCTCATATAGGGCCCAGTTCAACTGTTGTTTTGTGCTTAAATTTTAATAGGATTTTCTTTATTCCTCAAGTGCAAATATAAAATTCCTCTAGAATTTGAATCTAAGCAAAGTATAAAGTGAGATGTTGAAATGATCAAAGAACACCGTCTTTTCAATTCTCATTTATAACTCGTCCCATTGAAGCGCACTCTTTTCTACATTCACTGCAACATAAAGGGTAGAAAGCAACTATTTCATTGTTTGGCAGTATTGGCTAGGAAGTTGGAGTTTTAAAGGAAGGAAGCAATAGACTTTCAGCTGAAATTTTACTGCTGGAGGATGGCCCAATAGAGTGTTTCCTCTTTCTTTTTAAGCACAAAGAGCTGGGATTTAACTGCATTATAAACCATTTCATCAACAGATCCACAAAATAACAACCATCCAGGTACTTTGTTTTCTTCTTGCCATACGATGTTAGAGAGACAACTGAAATTAAAGGAGAAAAAGCTTTTGAGATGAAGGGGAATCAGTAAACCAATATTCTGAGAGAAATAGGAGACAATCATAAACAGGATCAAGGGTTTCTCTTCTTTGTCCTATTTTCATAGAGAGGAACCTGTTACAGAAATGAAATTGGTTCTTTTGTGCCATCTTCAGCAGGCTCTAAAAGGATAAATGGAGCAATGGGCACTAATGCTTCCCTGCCTCAGTCTAAATCCAGCATCTTAGGGGGAAAATGGAAACAAATCTCCTAGACGAACAGGAATTTGGAGCCGGACCCTGGCATAAACATTTGGCTCTTCAGAAGGGAGAAATTGAAGCTCGTATGTCCTTCTTAGTCACCTCAAGAATGCCTGGGACACACATGCAATGTCCATTCCCCTCCCTGGCCTCCATTCCCTTGAAGGGCCTCTCTGTGGAGGGGTGTGCTCATTTCTGGTGTTAGGGCGCAAACAGGTCTAGTTCTTCCCACGAGCCATTTTACCAAGTCAAGGTATTAGTAGTTTTGATTAGCAAGCTTTTAAAGAATCATGAAAGATGTTACCAGAGCAGTGTCCTTATCCTTTTAATGTACAAAGCCTCATCTGTGTTCTTTATAGATGTTCACAGTTTAGCTGGAGTCATTTAGTGGTTAAGAGCTCAGGTTCTTCAGCAAGAAGTTCTGTCATCAGAGATATTTCCTGATCATGCCACCCAGCATCCAGGCAGCCCAATTGTTTTAATCATATCCTGGATTTCCTCGGTTAAATAATCCTCCATTTGCATTCAGAGAGCACTGTGCCCTTGGCACTGGGCTTGGTCATTCAGCATGTAACACCGAGCAGTGATTCTTTCCAGGACAGGCTTGTGACCTAATCAAAAGGAAAGGATGCAAAGGGACTTTTCCTGGGACTGTGAGGCGAGGCAGTTGTGGTTTCCTGCTGGTCTTGGTTGAGCTTGACTATAGGGATGGAACTTCTGGAGATAGTCCAACAACCCAACAGGAAAGACTAACAGTATAGCCAACACACAGACATCTGGGTGAGGATGGATAGAGGGATGGTGTATGATTATGGTACTCTTTGAGTTACTTGTTAAGTTCCTTCTGCAGCTAGCCCTAGCCCTGCTGTTGGATGTATTAATTATAGGAACTCATAAGTTTCTTTTTCCTTTAGCTGATTTTTACCAGGCTTTCTGCTACTTGACAAAGAATGAACACTAACTTATATGACTGAGTTCTAATCCCAGCTCAATCTCATTGTACTTTGTGACTTTGAACAAGTGTTCATATCCTCTCAATATTGCTCTTATTACATGAAAAAAACTACTAAAATTATTTACATGATCATTGTTTTTTGAAGGTTAAGTGAAGCTGTGCTTGTTAAATGCTTAGACCATAGTAAATGCTCAATAAATATTAGCTTTTTTCATGCAAAAGGTAAGTTGTATTACAACTCTAATATCCAGGTCAACATATCTTTGAAAAGCTTTAAAATCTGCATGTTCATCTTTTATCAGTTTTATATAATTTCTTATAATGGTGAAGTGTCATTGTAGTTCAAGTCTTATTCTCTTTCTTTATATTTGATGAACTTATAGATGTTTTAGGCTCAATAATTGTGGTTATGGTTTGGATCTGTGTGTCCCCCAAATGCTCATGTGTTGAAGGCTTGGTTCTCAGTGCAGTCATGTCCAGAGGTGGGGTTTTTGGGGAAGTGGTTGGATCATGAGGGCTCTGGCCTCATGATACATCCATTGATGGGTTCACAATTGAATGGACCATGGGGAGGTGTTGGAAACTGTAGGAGATGGAAGCAGGTCACTGGGGGCATGCCTTGTCCCCAGCCCCTTCCTCTCTCTTTCTCTGCTTCCTGGCTGCCATGAGGTGAGCAGTTTTCCTCTGTCACGCTCTTCTGCCACATTGTTCTGCCTTGCCACAGGCCTAGAAGCAATGGAGCCAGCTGACCATGGACTGAAACCTCTGAAACTGTGAGCCAAAAAGAAACCTTTCCTCCTTTGAGTTGTTAGTCTCAGGTATTTTGTCACAGCAATGAAAAGCTAGCAAGTGCTATTTCACTAATTTCTAGCATGATCCAATTTTATATGATGCTGAACTTAATGGAAGTATGTGATAACAAAGAAATATACTAATAGAGCGAATGTGAAACTATGAGATTTTGTTGACCAATATGGAAATGAGAAGTGATGATAGCAAATATCAAAATTCACTGATCAAGTTTCATTCAAAAAATAAATTTTAACCTTGGTTCCTCTCTTTAGAGGATGTTAATAAAGTAAAACCCAGTGGTGGAGGTGTCTTCTCAGTGTTCTCTCTTTCACCCTCCCGTCTGTTCTCTGCTAGCTCTTACATTTATACGGATGAGTCCCAGGTGTGCCTCTCTAGGCTTTTCCAATATCCTGAGGCTTGTTCAATCACATCAGGTCCCCCCCAAATCTCTGCTGCCTCTTTTCCATTTTTTCCATATGGATATTCCAGTGGCTTAGGCTCTAGGCTCAGATTATAACTTTCTCTTAAGTATCCACACAGTTGCCCATCCTTAGATTTCATCTTTAGCTCACTGCCTCTTTTCAGTTCTCTGTGTCAGTGCCCTATATTAGATCTCGATTGCTGCTTGGTACAAATATCTAACTACCTTCCTTGTATTCAGCCACTGCCTGAATTGATTGCCTTTTCTTCTTTTTTCTCTTTTCTTAATTTTTTTAAATGTGGTACTAGGGATTGAACCCAGGGACGTTCTGCCCATGAGCTACACCCCCAGTCCTATTTTATTTCTTATTCTGAAACAGGGTCTCATTAAGTAGCAGAGGGCCTCACAAAGTTGCTGAGGCTGGCCACGAACCTGTGATCCTCCTGTCTCAGCCTCCCAAGTACTGGGATTATAAGCATGTGCCACCACGTCCGGCTTTCCTTTTCTCTTTTAATGTGTTGCTTCTGCAGTTTCCTAAAAAAACTTCAAAGAGAGAGGTAACGTTATCTTTGGAAGAGGCCCCCAGATTTGGATCTCATAGACCAATGAAGCAAAAGAAGGTAATTGCATTAGAACTTCCCACCCTGCTATCACTCTTACCATCCTTTCATAAGAGCATTAGCATTTGATTCCAAATGTAGGAAAGATATAATCTCAACCTAAAGACCTCTAGGTTGAGTACATTTTGTTTCATGAAAAAAAGTCAATGCATGAATTGTCTTTAGTTTTCTTATTTCTCTCCAGTCTGAAAATGTAGATTTGAACCACCACTGGCTCATGAAGCTCTTTTGGGAATCAATGAGACTGTACAATAAAATAAAGCTCTGAGCATAGCATTCAAGACCTGATCCATCTGGCCTAAAGGAAACATTAGTTTGTGTAGGCAAAATGTGATTCTTTATTGTTTTGAAAGTGCATTTTGAAAATTCCCTCTTCCATTCACTACCTTTTGTCTGAATTGTAAGCCTCCTGATTATGCCTCCAACTCCTGACCCCTCAGCCATCAACCCTTCTTACTGAAAACTAGCTCACATGCTGCGTTTCTTTCCTTAACAGTAATTCTCCCATTCATACATAATCTCTCCTTTTGTTCTGTGCTCCATTACACTTGGAACCTTTATTCCTGTCATATTCTACTTGCCATATGTTACCAGATTAAGACATATGCATGGTTTACTCTATAGGAAGAGTCCATGTCTTCTATCTCTTAATATGCAGATGAGAGTAACTTGTATGGAACAAGTGCAAGATAGACATTTTTGGAATTTGTGCAGAATTTGTGGATCTCACTTTTATAGGAAATGTAGTTTTTTAGAAGATATAAAAATAATAACACAGTAACTCATTCAGTATCAATGGCTTAGTAACTAAAAACAGTCCCGTGCCAAAGGAATAACATAATACAGGGCTGAAGAAGCCAGACATCTGATCCCAAAGAGCCAACAGAGAGCAGTGGGAAGAGGCACAGTCATCCTCCCCAAGGAAGGGCGAGTTTGGAATCCTGTGGCTATTCCTGTCTGGTTGGCACTGAATGATGTGAGCTAATGGTCACTGAGGAAATGCTAATAGTGAGGAAGGTGGCCGGATTTACCTTAACTGACTCACAGGCTGATATTCCTGTCTAGTACAGCTTGCTGATTAGGAGAAGTGCCAAAGTAAGTACAGAAGGTGGACAGGGAGACAAACAGAAGTCAAGCTGCAGGGAATGGGATTAAAGCAGAATGAAGCACAGAAACCTTTCTGAATTTATTTGATTCTAATATATTTATTCCAAAAGGAAAAGTGCGTTGTTAGTCTGACTTGGAAAGAGCAGGCTAATGAATGATTTCCTTCTCTTAAGCATGATATTCCTTCACTTTTTACTTTGGTTTGTAAGTGACAGGATAGTGACATAAAGAAACAGGAATAATAATAATAAAACAGGAAACAAGTCTGGGCCCATCTACCAAAAGGAAATAAATTCAGAGCTGAGACCATTTTTGCTCTGGCACAAATAAGTGCTAGATTTTAAAATTGCCATTATGTTGAAATTCTGGTAGACTGGCAGGAAGGCCTACCTATCTATTGATCTATCTATCCATTCATACGTACATCCATGTATCTATTATCTATGTATTTATTTGGTAGATGACTTGTACTTTCTGCCAACTTTTCAACTTCATGTTGAAATTCTATGACACCAGGAAGTTGCCAGGATATTCTTCTGGGAAAAATGTTTCTCACTGTTGGATACTCTAATTTGGCACTTACTGATTGAGGTTATAGCTTTCTAGAAAATCCTAAATTAGTTGCAAAGAAGTTTAGAGCTCTCTCTCTCTCTCTCTCTCTCTCTCTGTACTGGGGATTGGACCCCTGGACATTCTACTCTGAGCTACACCTCTAGCCCTTTTCATTTTCTATTTTGAAACAGGGTTTTGCTAAGTTGCTGAGGCTGGCCTGGAACCTGCTATCCTCCTGACTCAGCTTCCCAAGTACTGGGATTACAGGCATGCACCACCATCACCAGCGTTAGACGTTTCTTGATCTGACCAACCTACTACTATAGAAAATGGAAAGAATAAATCTGAGAAAATCCATAGCATTTATCTAAATTCTCCATTGTGTGATCAAAAAGCTGTATAATTATGATATTTACAGGCTATGATTTCAAATGCTATAGTATGCTTAATTGCGCTGGTGAAAAATAATGACAGTGGACATAACAATGAGCTGAATAGGATCTGAACCACAACATAGACAACTGAAATTTGAACAGAGCATGTTTTTATGGAGGGTTCAGGTTTTTGTTTCTAGACATCTCCTTTTTTATTGAATCAAGAACTGGTTTACACACACACACACACACACACACACACACACCTATATATGTATATATATTTACTCAGTGTTGTGTTTTCCACATAAATCATTCAATGATTAGACTTAATTAAAAAGGAAGTACAAACTGCATTTCTGGGAAATGCTACAACTGATCATTTCTTATTTCTATTATTTTTGTAATTTGTGTTATAATCTCTTTTCTAAGTGGGTAAATGCACACATGCATAGATTATAACATGTGATTCAATTAATGCTTTTCCCTCTCTCATAATAAGTGGGATGAGGGAAAGTTAGCAAGTTTTGAACCATGACTTGTACCAGGGCTAAGGGCAGTTCTAACCGTGTGCTTCAGGCTAGACAGGACTCTAGTTCTAAATTCTTAGTCTACCACTCACTTGTTATGCAGTCATGGTTAAGTGGCATAGCTTTGGCACCTTGTTTCTTCTTTGATAAAAATCAGGATTGTGAAACTTCCCTCCAGTAATAAGGAGGGGATAAAAATCAGGCGGTGTGTGTACAGCGGCTAGCCCAGCAGGTGATCAGCCCAGCTCTGTCCCTGGAATCTCTTTGTGTTCTCCTTTTGCTTCTTCCAGCATCCATCTGTCACTCTCTTAAGGCCCTTGCTTAATTTTTTACTGTTCTCCTTTGCTCACTGTAGTCTTTCTTTTTCCACATCTCCAGCCCTTATCATTTCTTTCTTGCACAGTGACCTCTACTTAGCTTAAATAAAAAAGTGCATACATTTAGAACAATGCCTGTCACATACTAAGCGTTCAGTGATTGTTATTTACATTTTTATTATATTACTTGATGAATTTCTTTGCTTCCCTCAAATATAATCCAACTACTATTCACTCTCACCTGGATAGATGTTTTCTCTTTCATGAAAATGATTCTGAAAAATAAAACAGGAGGCTATGAAATGAATCATGTTAAACTTGAAATGATATGGATGTGTTACTAGTGAACAGTTTCGGAATGTTTTGGATTTTTTATAATTTTGAGGAATTATTTTCTTATTTCATTATCTTCAAAGAAATGGCAGAGAATTTTTTTCACCAATGAGTTGAATGAATGCTCATTGAGTTATTGCTATGTACTAGGCATAAAGAAAATTATCTACATTTATATATACCTTTAAGAGATGGAATAGAAGCAACCTGCTCCCATTCAACACACACACACACACACACACACACACACACACACACACACTTCTCCTCTCCCTCTGAATTCTTATTTTTTCATGAAAGCAGAGCATGACCCAGGCAGGGTGAAGGTATCAACACTGCTGGATGATGAATTATCTAGAGTCTAATCAAAGCTCCAGTGACTTAGGGAGGAACCCATTGTTTTGCCTGATTTTCACTTCAGTTCTCTGACATAACACTCTTCTGAGGTCACCCATTTTCATCTAATTAGCTAAATTGATATGGGCAATAAAAAATCTCATGTCTTTTTTTTCTGGTACTTGGGATTAAATCCAAGTGCATTCTACCTCTGAGCTATACTTCCAGCCCCCTTTATTTTATTTTATTTTTTTTGTTTTGAAACAGGGTCTTGCTAGGTTGCTGAGGCTGGACTCGAACCTGTGATGCTCCTGTCTCAGCCTCCCAAGTACTGGGATTATAGGTGTGTACCACTGCTCCCAGCAAAATCTTACCTCTTTATTGATCCACATGGAGTCTGCAGAGATGTGTCTATGTATTAGCATTAGAGTGAACTTGGAATAATTTTCTTCTGGTGATGCACTGAGTTAAATATAAGGTAGTATGAGATGTGAGAAAATATGAAATATAAAGGAGGAGGGCGGTCATGGTGCATGATCAATGCAGTATTTAAGAACTCCAGCACAGTCAATCAGACCAGCTTTCTGCCATCCTTGTTTAGTCACCTCATTTAGTTTCCTCATTTACAAAATTGGAACAGTAATGGATCTGTTTTGATGAGGTTGATTGAAGAATTACATGAGATAACAGGCATGGAAGATCTTAAATGGTCAATTAATATTAGCTGTTGTTATTATTATTATGACTTGACAATAGACAAAACTATAGTGTCCACTTCTTTTTAAAGGAAATGAAACAAATTTACTTCTGATCTCTTATAATCTGAAACCATATAGGCTAATTATAATAAATAATTTGGTTTTCTGATTTAAGATTTCAAACAAAAACTAATTTTTATTTTGGAGTTGTACCAGTGATAGATTTCGTTTTTCTGAAATTCCTTTTTGTGGACTAAGTTGGTATTTTTTTTTCTATATAAGTCATAGAAGCTGTGAATGCAATTGGTTTGTTATTCTGAAAAACAGCTGTTCTGGTAACAGAATATTATTTACAAGTTCATTGGAAATAACTTCGTGAGTGTGGCATTGAAGTCACACAGTAAGTTTGTGAACGTTGAAGCATGTGGGGGAACATCCTTGCAATCAAACTGTTGAAACAGTGATGCTCCATTAAAGAGCAATGAGATTAGGACTGGGGAGGAAGGATTCCTGCATTAGGATGATGGCCAGTAATCCTGCTGTGGGAGACAGGCCGCAAGGGTTCAGAGTGCAGAATGGAAATGTCTGTATAGTGACATAAACTATACAGGGGCATTCTACCTCTGAGCAACACTCTTAGCCCTATTTTATTTTTTTGTTTTGAAACAGGGTCTCGCTAAGTTGCTGACAGCCTCACTAAATTGCTGAGGCTGACTTTGAATCTGTCCCATCCTCACAAGTACTAGGATAACAGGTGTGTGCCACAATGCCCAGCTTACCATAAACTTTTGGAGGCATGATCTAGCAAAGTTTTTGTAATTCTGTATACCTGGGAAATTCAATTGTTTTATTTAATTACAAAGTTCAGAAGCCAGTAAAAAACAAATAAGCAAAGCAAAACCAAACCAAAAAAACAAAACAAAACAGTAAAATAAGAGGTATAGAAAGAGCAGAAAGCCCATCTTTCTCATTCTCCTGATCACCACATACGTGGCTGAGAGTTTGTCTAATGCTATGAAAAACAACTTTTGATAGAGGCCAGAGGTTGGATTTGTGGTTAAGGCTTGCCTTGCACTTGTGGAAATGTTTCCACAACATTTTATTAGAAAATGCCCTTTCTTAAGAAACAAATCAATTAAGGAAGGACCAGACAAACTGCCAACCTTGAGATTGGAAAATACTGCATCGAGTGGCATCCTCTAACTGAAGGCCTGGGCACAGCCCTTACGGCTAATGAATTGCTTCGTTTCTCCCACACTGAAGACGTGTGCTTCGATTAGTGTCTGGGGCGGTTGCACAGGGACCTACAGTTTATGGCTTCTCTTTCTCCAAGCCTTATAAGAGGCAAGAAATACTGGTTGCTGGTATAATCGACTTCCCACAAATTGATTATATCTCCTCTAATTACCACAACTACAATTGACACCAAAGACAATTTAGAGGAAAAGTAAATTTAACCTTGGAAAATTTCAAGGTGCTTTTAAGACTACATAATGCAGCTCTAGATATCACAATGATTGACAAAGCATTGTGGGCATCGTCATAGGAACCAGAGTGTTTTACATAGTCCTAAAAGGATCTGACACATTTTTCAAAAGAGGAGCCTGCTCACACCACCTGCTGTTGAGAGGTTTCAGTTCTTTGGTGTTTGTTATCTCCAGCACTCCTTGATCTTCATATTTTAAGATTTGTTTCACTGGTGAGAGGAAAGGAGGTCCTTTTCTACTGAACAATAGTTTCACAGTTTGTCTCTGCCTTACAAATGACAGTTGAGGTGAATGCCTGCTCCATTTGTTTTTTAGTATCCCTCTGGTTCATGACCCCAAGTACTACAGTCTGGCTAAAATGCCCCAGCGAGCTGAGGGATAGGTCTGGCATCACAGAGGAGGGCAGAATTGTGCAGCAGAGTCCTATTGTCCACAAAAGCATCCCCTTTGTGCCGAACTCCAGGTGGTTGAGAATTGTACAATGTTCAAGACCTACTCCTTCAGCTTTCAGGGTGGGAAGCCAAGGGTCTTCATTTCCTGGAAGCCAGGATTTAGGATTCCGAAAGGTAGATTGGTTCCACCTGCTCCACTCCCACAACTGGACCTGCAGGATCAGCTCTGCTCTCCTGTGAATTCAAAGAATCTTGTTACAAAAGGTAAATATTTTTCTTTGAGGGAGTAAATAAAAATAACAAATCTGAGCAAATATCAGTTCATAATTCCTTCGGTGCTGAATTCCACGTGCTCCAAAGCTATTTCTTGCTGCTTGAGTACATTTTCGTTCAGGCATTTTTTTTAAAGTAGATTAAGGTGATACAATTCACTAGAGGTTTGAGGAGGCTAACTAATTAGTCTACAGTCACTCTACAGTCAGCCCTGACACCGTCTCTACTCTCCAACACTGCTAATCAGTTTCATTTGATGAGTAGCGTGGGCAAGTGTCCCCCTGATGTGCGAAGTGACTCTGAGGTCAGGATTATTCAGATTATTATGTTTAGTGACATGTCCCTCTTATTATTTTCCCCAACCTATTGTTTTGAAAAATTTCAGGCCTGCCAAAATTCTCAAAGAATAGCACAATGAACACCCACATGCTCTTCATTTAGATTAACCAATTGTTAGTATTTTATAACATTTGCTTGCTATCTATTAAAAATCTCTCTAATTTCCTTTTTTCCCTTGGGCCATAGAAAGTAAACTGAAATCCCAGTACTTGAGAGACTGAGACAGGAGGCTTGCAGGCTGGAGGATAGCTTCAGCAACTTTGTAAGACCCTGTTTCAAAGTGAAAAATAGAAAACAAGGACTGGGGCTGTAGCTGCAACATCATGTCACTATACCTCTGTGTACTTCAGTATTTATTACCTAAGAATTTGAATATTTCAGTATTTATTACCTAAGAACAAAGACATTTTCATAATTTGCCACAATGCGATTTTTCCCCAAGAATTTAAAAAGCAATGCAATAGGTAGTAATATTTGAAGTGTATATTCAAGCCGGGTGTGGTGGTGCATGCTTGTAATCCCAGTACTTTGGAGGCTGAGACAGGAGGATCGCAGGTTCACGCATGGCCAGCCTCAGCTACTTAGTGAGGCTCTCCACAACTTAGTGAGACCCTGTTTCAAAATAAAGAATGAAAAATAGGGCTGGGGGTGTAGCTTGGAGGTAGAATGTCCTTGGGTTCAATCCCCAGTACTGTAAAAAAAAGTGCATATTCAAATTGTCAATTGTTTTTAAATCTTCCCCAAATTATAATAAATTGTTTCCAAAATTAAAGCTTAAAAAAAACCCAATCAGTGTTTCTGTATTTCATTTTGTTGTTATATCAGTTTAGTCTTCTTTAATTTAGAACCACTTCTCTCCTTTTTTGTCTTTTTTATTGTTTCCAGTGCTGGGGGTTGAATCCAGGGCCTCACACATTTTTTGTCAGGAGCATTCATGACAGGAGCATTTTGAAGAATTTAGTCCAGTTATCTTGTAGAATGTCCACTGCTGGGACTTTTCTGATTGTTTCCTTATGACTCAGTTGTCATACAGGGGTCTTACAAAGTTGCTGAAGCTGTCTTCCAATGTTTTTTTGACAAGAATACTGCCTAGGTGGTATTGTTTAATTCCTATCTCATACCTGGAGGAGCGTAATACTAAGCTGAAGTACTTGGTTAAGGTAGTTTATGAAGTTTTCTCTTTAAAAAGTTTTTCCTTTATAAAATAATAAGTACTCAATGGGAGAATTCTTTGTTTTGTAAATAACATGAGTCTCTAGTGATTTTAACATTAGTGGGTGATCCTTATCTATCTCAATTAGTATATTGTTGATTGACAACTGAGTCTTTGTCTAGCTTTTATGTCATATATTAACACACTGAAACATCGGGATTAAGTTTTGGTGTTTATCCATCTCACATTTCTATTACTGACTTGCTCAAATTTTAATTTTCTCATTTGACCATGGATAGAACCAACCTTTTTTAACATTCAATGAAGTTTCATCTCCAGCCTATCGTCTCAACAGTTCTCTGGCTAAATACAATCTTTAAAACACGTGCCACTCTATTTTGTAGTAATAGATATGGGTTAGAAAATAGATGAAGACGTAGGTTTAAGTAGTAGCATATAAAACGGTAATAACCTGGAGGTCTGGAGCCCTAGGACGCAGACTCTCATGCAGTGAACTGTATGCAGAGAATGCAGAGACCTCTCAGGATTAGCCCATCTGTGGGGAAAGGAAGCCAGGGAGAAGTTAGGCTCTGATGCAGTGCCACAAGGCTTGCAATTGTGGTGCCAACCCCAGCGATGGGGAAGGGTCCCCTCCTGTCTGGGTTTTCCAATTGGAAACTTGCTTGGAGTGCCCCTCTGGCCAACCTTCTTTTCATCTGCAGATAGATTATTGAAAATTGTGGCTCAGCTCTGTCAGTCTAAATTACATTAAGAGTATTAGGAGGCGCTCTGCAAAGAGAAAACAGGATTTGGCAATTTGATTTCAGGGAGACTTGAAAGGTCAGAGATGGAAGACCAAGGTGGAAAATAAAAGGGCTCGAGCTCCTGCGGTGAGAAACAGCAGTTGGGAGCGAGGATGACAGTTGTGCGAATCAAGGTGTAATGTCTTCAGTAAGAAGCATCAGCCAAGACAGAATTCTATTTGTCTATTTGCGGAGGCAGGGAGCTGTACTGATTTATCTAAAAGGAATGTGGCTTGTTAATTTTGTTTTTTCTCATATGATTTCTGGTTAAAATAGTACTTTTTGCTTATCAAATGATTTTCCTTATTTAGTAAAAATAAAAAGCTATTTTAATTTCCCATTTGTGTTTCTTCTTATTTTGTCAACTTTGATCCAAAGCTGCTTTAAAAAACAGTGCTAAAGTCTTCATGCTTTAAATAAAATCTGTTACCACCTTTTAGGCAACGGGCAATTATGTACGAATTTAATGAAATAAGCCTCACTTTTGTGAGGTTCTAGAATGCATTTCTTTATATAATCACTTTACTACTAGTTATCATGTTATGTTTTGTTAGAAGTTTGCAAATAAAAGTTGTGAACCAGTTATAGCTCTGAGTAATTAGATAGATGGTCCTGCAATAGGGTCATGTACTCGTGCTAAGTGGTTAATATGGGCGTGGCATCTGACTATAGATGAGTTAATAAACATCTTTGAGCTTCAATTTTCTTTCCTTTCTCTTTCTTTTTTTCCTCCTCTTTTCTTTTTCCTTTCCCTTTATTTTCTTTTCTGGTACTGGGGATTGAACCCAGGGGCATTCTATCTCCGAACTACACCCCCAGCCCTTTTTATATTTTGTTTTGAAACAGGGTCTCACTAGGTTGCTGAGAGTCTTGCTAAGTTGCTGAGGCTGGTCTTGAACCTGTGATCCTCCTGTCTCAGCCTGCCAAGTACTGGGATTACATGTGTGTGCCACCAGGCCTGGCTGAGCTGCAATTGTCTAATGTATAAAATAATAATAATAATAATAGTCTTCTATTAGGATTCTTGGGAGGACTAAATGATAAAATGAATGTAGGTGTTAAACATGGGACAATGCTTGAAACAGTTAAACAGTAAATGCTTGAAAGCATTTTTAAAAAGTTCTTATTTAATCGTGTGACTGTGAGAGACTGTCCAGTGGGCATTGTTTTCCTGACAGATTATGTTTATGTGACGGTGCAGGTAGATTGTAAACATCTGTGCTTTGGTTACTATCTTCATGATTTATTTAACCACGTGAATTTTGTCAACTGTTTTCAACTAATCAGACACAGGCAGACACAGGCAATGCCGTTGACACTGCACAGATGGTTTCTCTGTCCATCAGCATCCTGGGTGGGGCATGCCTAGGGACGGGGCAACTCTCAATGTTAGAGGCAGGGAAATTTGAGCTTTTGAATTTTGAATCTCCTGGAGTGCTTCTAAACTCCTATCTGTCTTAGCTCTGTGCTGGAAAAGTTTATCATTTGAAATATATTTTTCTTAGCGAGTCAGTACCACCAGGGCTGCCTGACTCATTAGGAAATGTTCCTTCCTGTTGCAGATAGGAAAAGAAAAAAGCAAGAGAGAAAGCTTGAGAGAGTTAAAAATCACATTTTAATGCCTACTCCAATGTTCATTTTTATTACTAGAACATTAAATGTAAAGGTGAGAGAGCAGAATATTTTTTGAAATAGCTTTTCTACAAAAATGTTATATACCCATTGTAGACAATTCAGAAAGCAAAGAGAATAAGAAAAAACTGAAAATCCTTCCACCCAAAGACAACTATCCCTGACATTCTGCTTATATCTTTCATTACGATTAATTATGTATATATGTATGTAATATGTGCATATGTATGCATACATATGTATATACATGTATTTTACCTAAATGGAATAACATTGCACAGTGTTTTGTAACTGGCTTTTCCTAGGTATTGAGGTGTTTTAAAAAAATCTTTTACATTATAAATATTCTTTTATGTAATTATTTTAAAGATGTAAGCAATCTACTGTCAAATGAAATGTTATTTCCCATCTCCTGATTTTAGAGAATGGGTTTGTGTAAAATATCATTGCCACTATTAATAAATGACTGATGAATAGTTTTTAGGCTAAAGAGAAAAGTTTGAAAAGGATTGGGTAAACATAACACCCAAACTCTCTATTCTGGCAAGTTTATCCCCACAAAATGATTGCATTTGAAATCACTTAGCATTAGAGAACAACACGAAGGAAAAAACACACAAAACAAAACACCCTGTGAAAACCAGAAGTTGCAACTTTCACTGAATGTTGCAGACAATAGAGTAGTAGCAATACAGACACATGCTGAGGCAATTCTTCTTTTGTACAGTAACGAGGGCCTATACAATGACCTCACAGGTGGAAATCTTGCAAAGTTATACTCATAATGAATGGGGAAAATAAGGATTGTTCTGTGAACTTAAAAACTTTCTACCAAACACTTTCTTTCTGTTGGTATACTGCATAGGGATATGAAAAAGAATAGCAAACCTAATATTTAATACATTCTAATTTAAGACATTATAAATCTTAAGAATTAACCACTTTGGGCTGGGGATGTAGCTCAGTGGTAGAGTTCTTGCCTAGCATGCATGAGGCCCTGGGTTCAATCCCCCGTACCACAAACAAAGGCCCCCCCAAAATACTTTAAAAAACAAAACTGAATTAAATGTTTTATTTCTTTGTAAAAAAATAAAAAGTATTTGGTGCAGTCCATGCCTCATTCTTCTTGGATATAACATGATATATAAGAAGATGAAAGGCATCTTTTCTATGCTTCAGCAAATTTCAATCAGCTTCTGATATTCTGTGCTTGGTGTGTTCAGAGCTGTGAATTATTTCTGAGAGTGCCTTTAACATGTCTTTTTTTTTTTTTACCAGCATCTGACATTTCTCTGGGACAGCATCATCCTGTTTTTCACGACCACCTCCTTCATTTAAGTCTATGTATATGCCTTCTCTAAACTCTGATTGTATGCTTGGAGTCTCTGTAACAACAAGTGTGGGGATGCCTGCCACCAGTGATTTCTTCTATAACTCCATTGCTATCGTTTAGATATAGAGTCTTCCCTGGAAGAGCTCATGTGTTAATATTCAGAGGTGATATAATTGAATCATGAGGGCTCTATTCTCTTCAGTGGATAAATCGATTTGTGGATTAATGGATTTATTGGGTGGTAATGTAGGCAGGCAGGGTGTGGCTAGAGGAGGTAGGTCCCTGGGGGTGTGGCCTTAGGGACTATACCTATGTCCACAGTCCTGTTTCTCACTCTCTCTGCTTCCCGTCACCATGCTCCAAGCTCTGCAGATGTGACCTGGCCTAACACGGAGTGAAACCTCTGAAACCTCCAGAACTGTGAGCAAATGAATCTTCCTTCCTCAAAGTTCTGGTCATCAGGTATTTTGGGTCACAGTAGTGAGAATGCTGGCTGAGACATCCATAAATGCTTGATTTGAATTTCATTTCTAATATCATTGCTTCTCATTTCATTGCTGCACTTTCATATCTGCTGGACAGTTCTCTCAATGATTCATTTTTGTGTCTTTCTCCCTGGGAGACAAGGAGGTAACACAGCTACAAGCTTTGCTGTAGGTGCATGAGCTGAATAACAGAAGCACAGTGGTCAATCACTGATGGGCTTTGAGAAAGTGACGCGATTAGTCATTGACCAGGATATGCATCTGTTATTTATGCATATCAAATGTTTTATTTTTTGATTTGTGGACTGAAAAACTAGCAGCAAAGTTTGTACTTTATGCAACTGCAGTCATGTTGCAGTTGACGGGTACATGTTCTGAGAGATGCATCATTAGGTGATTTTCTTATGTGAACATCATAGAGTACCCACACAAACTAAGGCAGCTATTACAACATTAAGTGAGATGATCTTACAGAAATAAGATCATATTTGCAGTCTGTCATTGCCTGAAACATTGTTATGTGGTGTATGACTGTACTCGTAGTTAATATGCCATGGCAATAGAAAT
Organism: Glis glis; assembly: GCA_004027185.1. Classification (NCBI taxonomy): domain Eukaryota; kingdom Metazoa; phylum Chordata; class Mammalia; order Rodentia; family Gliridae; genus Glis; species Glis glis. Next base: position 6,829 of record PVJS01012189.1, on the reverse strand, counting down.
GTGAACCATATTGCTTGGGACCAGTGTTATTTAACTAACCCATGGTAATCGAAATTTCTGCACTGGAGTTGTGCAAAGTAAAGACTACCTGTATATATTCACATTTAGTGAGTGAAGGGGATGGCTTCCAAATGGTTTTTTTTTTTTTTTTTTGCGGTGCCTGGGATTGAACCCAGGGGCGTTTTACCTCCGAGCTACACCCCTCGCCCTATTTTTCATACTTTATTTTGAAACCGGGTCTCATGAAGTTGCGGAGGGCCTCACTAAGTAGCTGAGGCTGGCCGCGAACCTGGATCCTCCAGTTTCCGCCTCCCAAGTACTTGGATTACAAGCATGCGCCACCACGCCTGGCTCCAAATTGTTTTTAATAGGCTGTGAATAGTAGCATCTCTCCCTGTCCCAAACTACTTGGGAGCAACACTGGTCTAATGGAATCTGAAGAATATGTTGTACTTAGGTCTCTAACTTTGGCATCTCCTATGAAAGGGACCCTGAATCATGCTGGTCAGATGTCACTGCAATGGCACGGAATCTAGGAATTGCATTTCTTACTGTGTCTCTGCAGGACAGCTAAGCAGCTGAGCTCATTGAGAATATCAGTCTAACGTGGCAATCTTGTTTTCTCCAGTTCTTTCCCTGTAACTTTTCCTCTCTACCTCTTTACTTAATGAACAGTGAGAAAAAGAGGTTCAAGTCCTGCAGGGCCAAGTCTAAGTGACAGTTCCTGAAGAATCAATCTTTGAAATCAAGTCAGATCAATGATGTTTAACACAGAGTAGGGGTGGGGGAACAAGAACCCAAGAAAGTTGAAGAATTTGCAGCTGAGTCTATAAATGAAGAGGACTGATGGTGGCTGAAGATAAAGGGAGGATTCATTGGAAAGAGGGTAAAATAGTCTTAGGGAGGAGAAGTTGAGGAGACTGGGAGATTCCTCACAAGGTCTTGATATATTGTCTTACTTATCTTTGCAACCACTGTCTGTCACATCATAAAGCCTTGTAAATGTCTGTTAAATGTAGCAAAAAGTACTGTCTTATTGAAAGAGGGGATCCCACCACAAAGATAAGCACTTATTATTAATATGAATTTTTGAAAAAAAATTATTTTTATAAAACCCAGATTAAATATGACTAACTATATAGATCACACAAAATCAAAGTTAAGCACAAGAGTATTCAATGGAAAATCCATCTTCTTCTCCTGTAGTTCTTGATTTGGGTTCCTTCTCACTGTCATCAGGTAGTCAGGGTGATCTTCTGTAAATATAAATCATATCATGTAGTTTTTTATTTCTTAAAGCTTTCCAAAGGCTTCCACTGCACCAAGAATAAAATCTGAAAGGTTTTCCATGGCTCACAGGCCCAAGTAATCTAGTGCCTGACAAATTCTCTGATCCCAGCTCGTACTCCTCATCCCTCAGCACTCTGCTGCTGCCCTCCAATATGTTTTAGTTACAGTGGCCTTTTTTTTCCTGCTCCATAAATATGCCAAGCCCACTGTGGACTCAGGGTCTATGTTCCTGCTTCTGTTTGGCAAGCTCTTTCTGTAGATATTGACATGGAAAATTCTTAGCAAGTATCTAACATACAGAAAAAGTGAGTGTTGTTATTTTAATGTTGTTCTTTAGAAGTTTTTCTGTTTTTAGAATGCCCGTTCTGGATTTCTTTGTTCATTTTCACCTATCTTTGAAGTAAAGAATGAATGATAATAATTCTCCTTATGGGGGAAAAGATGGCAGGTGTATCTACAGCAATTAGGACAATCTGGTTATGCTGCAGTGACAAATGGTTCTCCACCTTTCAATGGCTTTAAACAACAAAAGTGTATGTTTTGCTCATCATACATATCCAGTGTGGACTGGTGAGATGGTTCTATTCACTGTAGAGATGCTAACATTTATGATACTACTAATTCAACATGGGGTTTTAGGGTTTGCCAAGTTAGAAGAAGATATGAGTAGAGAGTAGAGCATTGTCATTTCAATGTTTTATTCTAGGAATAACACAAATCATTGCTTAGATTATATTGGCACTACATCTGGATTTGCTGTTTCCTAGCCACATTTTCATATTTTTAAAATTAGGCTTTGATGGCAAGACACATTTGCTTAATTGGATTTTTAAAATAATTTGGAGTTCTTTTAACAATGCAGATTCCTGGGGGCTACCCACCTTGACCCTGATGTAGTTGGTCTAGCATGTAAAGTAGTAGTAAAGGTATCCACATTACTCAGAGTCACTTATAGGTGGTTTGGAGTCCAACTTAGATAAACCAATAATGGTTGGTCTATTGTAAGTGCCTACTAAGTATTTTTTTTTTTTTTGCGGTACCGGGGATTGAACCCAGGGGCGTTCTACCTCTGCGCTACACCCCCAGCCCTATTTTTTATACTTTATTTTGAAACCGGGTCTCATGAAGTTGTGGAGGGCCTCACTAAGTAGAAAGAGAGAGAGAGACAGGGAAAGAGAGAGAGCTGAGGCTGGCCGCGAACCCAAATCTTCCAGTCTCCGCCTCCCAAAGTACTGGGATTACAAGTGTGTGCCACCACGCCCGGCTATAGCATTTTTTGATTGACTATACAACTAGGGTTCCCTTATGAATAAATATTTAAGGGAACAAATTGGTAATTTAGATGAAAAAAATTTGTCTGTACTGAATTGCATTAGGAGGAAGAGGAAGGCTCAGTGCTTTATCCATTTATCCTAAAGCAACTTCTACTTTTGGGAGGAGGTGATCCTGGGCCTCCTTTCATTCTGTGCACGTGACTAGGATGATTCATACAGCATCCTTGCTATCTCCCATCTCTTGTTCAGGAGGAAGGCACAAGTCTGTAGATATTTTTAAAAGAACTGGATGAACCCTTTGATTCATTCCATTTGAAATAGACAATGGAGGAAGCAAATCCAATCTCATATAATTAGAAGTTATTTTAATTGCATGAACCACAGCCCACATTTCTTTGACAATGACAGATAATGGCTTCCTTTTCATGTTGTGTTGAAAAATTTAATGGCAAATGACTTTTAAATTCCAACTAACCGGCAACTAAGCACTTTGTCACTTATCTCTGTAGTATTTTTCACACTATGATCACAGAAAAACAATTCTAGAAGTAAAGATCATAATGGTGTCATAAAAACAGAACCGTAAATGTATACTTTAAGTGAAGTTAATGTTCCATTATGATAGATTACCCATTCCCTTGAAAAGCTTGACTATTTAAATCCCAGATCTGTTAACTTTTCGATACACAGGCTTTTTTCTCTGAGAGGGAGCTTCAGGCCAGAGGTCTCCATGGTTCTGTATTGACAAGCATTATGTTTTGGTTCATAAAACCTGAAGGTTTCTAAAGTATTAAAGCTTTCATGGAAAGCAGGCAAAAACAAACAAAAAGCACAAGAAAAAGATGATGCTTAAAATATTCATTTGGTGTTTTAAAAAGTAATTTTCAGGAGATTCTGTTTCCATAATTGCTGTGAAGTCTTGCTTTAATAGTATCACTGTTTCTTTATCCTTTAGGCAAGTTATTCATAAAGCTAGACTATTATAGGCTCTGTATAAACACTGGATTCACACCTAGGAGTGTGGGCTAAAGGGAAGATAACAAGAGAACATTTGTTCAATTACTTTCTTGTTGGGAATATTGGTGTGTTTATTTAATATTTGTATTCTGACCAGTGAATCTGAATATCTTGCAGATAAGTAAATAGTCTGTAGAAGGTAATCTTGCCTTTGTCTGAATGTGCATTGAGTTTAGCTGAGACTTGTCTTGGTAGATGGTAACCAACTAAAAGGGCCCCAAGAAATTAAAAAAAAATCACACCTGCTCTTTAGTTACTTGTTCTTTCTGCTGCAGGAGAGTTTATGCCTTTCTTTGCTTACATCAGAGAAGGAAACATGCACACAGTGGAAACAGTTTCCTCTCCTATGGATTTCCTTGTAGTATTCTTGGAGAATAGTTATCAGCATACACAGTGAGGAGTTTGCTTTGTGATTTGCTTGTTAATAGGCTTCATGATGTTGTTATAAAGAACAAAGTAGGGTGAGATTGGGAACCAGAAGTTCTACGCTGTCTATCTAGCTTAAGGCATTAATGTGACACTTTTGAAAAACAATTCAATGCAGAGTTGGGCTAATCATATTTCTCAGTTCATGGCTCATTATCATTACTGGTCCTGGGGAAGCCCGTGCCTCGTTTCTTTCTTTATCCTATTTCATCTTCATTGCCCATGCTTAGTTCCTTCATTCCTCCCCAAAATAATCTAATGTGTTTATTATGTATCTGTGTTTGCATGTATTCTTATGAAAAGTGTACTGCTGTTTTGTGTACTTGCATTTTGGGGGGGGGCACTGGGGATTGAACCCAGGGGCATTCTACCTCTGAGCTACAACCCCAGTCCGATTTTATTTTTCATTTTCAGACAGAGTCTCACTAAGTTGCTGAGGTTGGCCTCGAACTTGCAATCCTCCTGCTTCAGCCTCACAAGTACTGGAATTATAGGCATGCACCACAGTGCCTGGCTGTTCTTGCATTTTTTAATTTTCATAAGTGTGACTAGGTTATAAATCTGGCTTTCTTTGTTTCACCTGGGCAGAGTTTATGTTGCTGCCTGCATTTCTACTCTTTCAGGTTTCTCACTGCTTGTCATTGATTAGAATCTCGGTAGTATTCACTCTCACTTTTTAAAAGCACAATTTTAGTTGCCTTCCCTCTGCATTTATTATTAATTTGTTCATTCTCTATCCCCATCTTTCTAATAATAAAGTATGTTTTGTAAAGGAAGATCCTAACATACCAGGTTGAGGGCAAACAGTGTCCTTTAAACACATTTTCAGGTAAGTTCTGAAATGACACAGGAGTATCACAGCTCTCTGACCAAGGAGAAGACTTCCCTTAGCAGATGAAGACATAATATACACAATCACGTTAGTCTTTCAGCCTCCCCCACACTTGGATTCTAAGCAATGCAATGAGGCTATCCTTCACAAAGTTCATTTTCATTGAAATATAGATGCTGCCTGTGCAGATATTGGATTAGGGATATGTGAAGAAATAGATAAATTTAAAATAACATAAAGCCAGAGGTCCAAGGTCAGACCTGCTTTGGGTACTGGTTGCTCAGTCACATGCATGGTTATTAAACACCTTTACCCTTTTTTCTTCATCAATGTTGGTCAATAACCCAGGCTATCTTGAGTTTCTTAAGGCAAAGTGATAATTACTATCGAGTAGAACCATTTCCTGGTCTCTATTAAGATCTTTGGGTCCTAATGAGGAATGCAAGCCAGCCTGAGGAGGACCTGCTCCTGGGAGCAGCAGGCGGTTCCTCCATCCTCTGGAGCCATGCCAGGAGGCTGTGTGCCTAATCTGCTCAAAAATCATGCCTCTCTGTCTGTCGCTGAAGCCTGAACACACTCCAGGAATTAGGTATTAATTAATGTCAACACACTACAAATGAAGAAAGAAGGGAAATGGCTTGGACTCATTCCTGAGGAAATCTCAGAAATTTGCTTCAGTTAATGTGTACCTCAGGGCAGCACTGAACCAAATCATAAAATGCCGCCCTGTGGATGGGTGACCTGGAGGTGACCCTTGTGAGCGTCTTGGCCAGTACTTATTTCAATATCATGTCTATTTTGTTATGATACTGTTTATAATCTTGCATTATCTGATTGGTGGCATCAGACAGGCTAAGAATTTATACCAGAGCTTCATTAGCTTTCTGTTCTAGAATGCATCTACAAAATTCTATCATGTATCTTCCCAAATGGCACTTTCTTGATTTTCACATATTAACGTTTTATGGACTTCAATGAATAGAATTTCTAAGAGTGGAACAAATAGATTATTACATGGATCTTAGGAAGCTCTTATCTTTTAATCAGAAGCAAATTCTATATTATATTTATATGTCTACACAATTAGAAACTGCATGCTGAAATCCAGATCATCATTTTGGGTAATCATAATAGTAATTGTGTACTAAATATCACATTGGATAGAAAGTGACTGGATTCTTTGGTTGGATTCACGATTGAGTCCAATATGTGTGATACCAATCAGGAGTGAGCCTGCAGTCAGAAACAGGGAACATTCCACGGAAGAAGCAGCTGGAGTTGCAGTGAACCAAAAGAGGCCTCAGTTTCATTTTCATTTTTCTTTAGGATTTCTTATATTTTCCCCCATTAAAAATGCTCTTGATATGCACTTTACTGGACTTCATCTGAATAAGAATGTCTGGGCTTGGTCAAGGAAGCAGCCTGGTCGCTTTGTTCAGCCCTTCAACTCACTAGAGGCTGTGTACTATCGAATCCCTCTCTCTCTGACACTTATCACAGCACTGGGCACACATGATGGGCCATGACTGTTGAACAAACGAGGACTACAGGGTAGTGGAGACATAGGTATGTCAGATCAAGTTTTGATCACAGTTGTAAATTATTGAAGACTTCTTCAATAGACTTTGGAGTTAAAACAAACAAACAAACAAACAAACAAACAAACAAACCTGGATTCCAATCCTGACAATTTTATGATCACAAGTTAATTACTACCTTTCAGTCTCAATTTCCTTATCCATAGACTAGGGATAATAATGGATTAGTGAAGAAGAGGGAAGGAGTCTGTGGTGAAAACTTGTGGACCACATCAACCCCAGTGATTTTGCTAAAGTAAAAAAAATTAAGTTCTAGGAAATTTGACTTTTTTTTTTTTCGGTACCGGGGATTGAACCCAGGGGCATTCTACCTCCGCGCTACACCCCCGGCCCTATTTATTTTTTATACTTTATTTTGAAACCGGGTCTCACGAAGTTGCGGAGGGCCTCAC